>JAFEMH010003384.1:0-269530 GCA_022495995.1 Adenophora triphylla var. japonica
GCCGGGCCGACCCGAAGACCGAGGAGTACGGGTTCTCGTAATGGTACCATAGGAGGTGGGTGGTGGCATCCCGGAGTAATCGTGGCGTGAGAGTGGGATTGGCATCCTCGTCTTCTTCCACGGTGAAGGTGCCATCGGGATTGAGGCCGGCGGCCAAACCGTGGCTCTTAATAGCCTCCATAAGGCTATTCAACCCGTGCTTCCTTGTCGTAACCTCATCTCGTGCGCTAACTTATTCCAGCCGCTTTGTTACGTGCGAGGGGTCCTGGAGGCGGAGTGATGTTATCCCCATCATTACCGGGCCGTGCGTACATTCTCCAAACCCGAGTCGGAACAAGCGGTGAAGGCGATGACGCGCTTGACTCTTCCTAATCGATCAAACGGTGACCCGGTGGCGGAACCAACCTTTGTGAGGAGCCGTGGGGAAAGGACACGAAGGTTCAGATGTCCGGGAATGGAAGGAGGGTAAGTGTTTGGGCTTTTGGGCTCATGCAACATGCGATTATTTGTTCACGTTTTACTTAAAACACGTTTTATTAACCTAATCGGTTGGAAAAGATTTCTCTTCTTTTTGCAAACTATTCTACGGATCTGGATCGGTGGGCCCCGTCACTACGTCTATAAGCCCCTCGTATTCCACCCGTATTTCGACCTCCTGGGGTGGAGCGGCCGGGCGAGGGTCCTATAGGGCAAGCGGGTCCCAGCCGACCAAGAAAAGAAAAGCGATCCTAAAAGTACTCGAAAGGCGGGTAATCGAGTCTTAACGAGGCATTCGATGTAAATTACGGACAAAGCCGACGTCAAAGTCAAGATCATGTCCCAGGGCTCGACAAAAAGTCGGCATGACTTGGACCGGGATAAATGTCCACGATTGATCTTGACTTGTCGTCAGATTGCAGGCCGTAATTAGGCATGGAATAATCATTAATCCTTGATGACTCGGTGTCACGCCGGGAGTCGGTGTATAATTTGTGCCGCCGAGCCGAAGTCAAGGCGCCGGTCAATATCTTGGTCAAAGTCTCTGCGGCGGAAAACCTGGCGAGCTTCGACGATTAGGGTCCCCGAAAGATATCGAGTCGGTGTGCCGACAAAGGCTTGAAAGGAAAGGTCTATACACGGACGGGGCATGACACGAGACCGGACTAAAAACCAACCGGGTCTCGGACGAGTGTGTCACGGACAAGTGCATGGTCGACACGAGGCTCCATAGGATGTTTGGGTAGTCTGTGCTTGCACCGAGAGGCGTAATAAGACCAAACGGGCCGCGACAAGGATTTCCCGGGTTAGGGACGTAGTGTGCGGTGTAAGGTCACGTGCGCGTAGTGTGCAAGCGATCTATTTTCTTTTTCGAGTAAAATAGAGATTTTTATGTGTCTTAAAAATATGATGCATGATTTTTTTGAAAATTTTCTTTTTTTTTTGAATTTTTTTTTGTTTTTTGAAGTTCTTTTTTTTTTGAATTTTTTTTTGAAATAAGCACATAAGCACATAAACACAAAAATTCCAACAGTTAGGGACATGATTCCGACAGTCAAAATTTTGACTTTTTCCGAGGCGGCCAAAACAACACGGAAAATGTGCAAAAAATGACACACACAACAAATGATTTTTTTTTTAAATGCCGGGACGGAAGCTTGACCCTCAAAAGCTTTTCTTTTTTTTTGAAAACGATGATACCGGTACGTGGGATTGTTAAACCACAATTTATCCCCGACTCGTGTTAGGAGGCGATAACGGGAAGTTTAATGATTTCCACCGATATACCAAATATCATTTTTTTTAGAAAAAGCTGATTTTCCCCAGCGGAGTCGCCACTGTGATGATGTCGCCCGATTTTTTTTTTTTTTTTGAAATCAAACGGAGTCGCCACGCCATTTTTGTTTTAAGGGCCAAAACTTTGAAAAATGCCCGGGATTAGAGATTTGGGTTCGGAGGTCACGTTACATACCGGGAAGGACGTTAGTGTGCACCCGGAATGCCTCGTAAAACGAGTCTTCCAAGCTGAATTACTTTGTAGAAGTGACGGAAGGCTCCCATGGTCGGCTCATAGCCTAAACTACGGCAGAGGATGATGAAGCTAACCAAAACCCTAGTACCATTGGCTCCTAGCATGGCCGGCACTGCCTTTACATCATCCAAAAACTCGCAAATGAAGGGGTCTAGGGGAAGACGGAGTCCCTGTTGAAACTGTTTGAAATAAAAATGGACGAAGTCTTGGTTATAGTAGAAGGCCGTCTCTTCTTTCTCCGTCTTCGGCTCGATCTTGCCCATATAAGTTAATTTGTACTCAGCACGGTCCACTTGGTACTTGGTGTACAGCCTCTCAATCATGGGATCCCCAGGCTTTGGTGCCTTCTCGACTTGCTTTCCTCGGCTACCTGCTCCTCGGCCTCTTCTTCGGACGAGGCGGGCATCAGCTTGCGCACCTTCAACGAAGGCGTCAACTATTTGAGTAGACGAGGAGGGCTCTCCTTCTCTTCCCGTCATATCTGCATAAAGACGAGGAGACCAAATTATTTACCTCGTCAATGGCTGATTAAATGACGGGGAAGGAAGATTCCCCTCCTCGTCATTCCATAAGGCCGAGGAAGGAAGATCTCCTTCCTCGTCATTTCATAAGGCCGAGGAGGGGGCCGTACCTCTCAGACGCTCACGCATTTCGCGATGGGAGGCCGGGTAGAACAGTTCGATGTGCTCCACCATTTCAGCCCTATCCTCAAAAACGATGATGTTGGGAGAACCAGACTCAATCCTATCTATTCTTGTGGAGTCTGGGTATTGAATGAATAAACGGGAGCGGCCGTAACCCCTCAACTGCTTGCTTATTTCATCCAAGTTCAAGATCATCCACGGACCCCTCTCTACGATAGACCCTCAAATTTCCAAAGTATGATATCCATAACGGAATCGGGAGAATGGTCCCAAGATCGAGCCATTTCTAAGGGGAATCAAAAACGAAGGGGGAGTTCATTCAATATTCCAGAAATTTCATATAAAATGCAAAGAGAATTAAAGAACTGAAGTTTTTAAAGTTTTTTATCAAGAAAAGCTTCAACCTTCAACAATGGCGGTTCTTGGCATGGACAAAATCACTCCTAAACCCTAGAAAACGCTGGAACATGAAAGGAAGTTGTAAGAAAAGGAGAAATTTCATACCTGAGTTTGCAAGAATGAATGGAATCAATGCAGAAAGCAACTTCGCCTGAAAAATCAAGCTCGCCGGGAACTGGGTTTGAAGATTGCTGTGTTCGCCGGAGATCTCTTTCGCCTTTGCTCTCGAACAGGGGGTTTGTAAAGATTTGAAATGAAAGGATTTTGATTTTTATACCTCCTTAACCCGGGTTAACCCATGGGTAAAGTGACAACCCAGACAATACGCCCCCAACATTTAATGCTAATTACAGTTATTGAGGCATGACAAGACTGGGGGGCCCCATGTCATCATCAGAATAGTAACCGTCAGATACCCACCAATGACGCGTGTAAAACCTGTTCGTATCCCATATGCCGAGGACGAGCTAACTTTCTACTCGTCTAAGCCGAGCTAGAAAGTTGGGGGCCACTGAACGGTATAAACCGAGCTACGAACATGGGCTTGCTCAACCTCAGAGCCCAACTATATTGGGCCATGGATATTATATATTCATCAAGTATTAGGGCCGAGCATTATCTTCCTCGTATGCCGAGGAACATTTACCTTGGCCTTATGTCGCCATTCTTGGGCCGGCCTGTCTCAATTACCGAGGAGAGAAAAGTCCTTTGCTCGGCATGTCACCAATTACCGAGGAAACAAAAGTATTCTCCCGGCATATTTTCATGTCGGCCATTCATCAAGTGACGAGGAAGCGGGATCGTTCTCCTCGGCCTATTTGCCAAAGGCCGAGGAAAAACATTTGCCTTCCTCGGCGTTCCGGCTAGCGCTACAATCCTTATTCAACAAGGATTATACAATCATTATCCAATCGGGATTATACTTATCAACATCAATTCAAGTCAAACAATGACTCCTTAATGTATATAATTCTATTAGAGTTATATCTTATCTCTTTACAAGTTCATTCCAACATGGATTCTATCAATCCATTCCTATAAATACAAGCCCCATGGCTCATTATTCGGTACGTTACTTTTTACATTGGAGAAACTCTGTCAATTTGATTTCTCTAATATCAACCGTGAACTTACTCTCACGCCGGATGGCCTTTAGCCGGATCCGCCCCGGCTTAGTTTACGTGTTTTCTCTTATTTTCAGGCCTTGCAATCGCCGGAGCATTCGACGCTTGGATTTGGACTGTTTTGACGATTTTGGCATCATCACTTTTATTAGTAAGTTGAATGATAATAGTTACCTTATATAGTAACTATTATGATTAACTAATACTTTTAATAGTAATAGTTAACGTATATATAGTAACTATTATGATTAACTAATATTATTAATAGTAATAGTTAACATATATTGTAACTATAATACTATTACTTAACCTATATAATAAACTAATACTATTTATAATAATAGTTAACATATATAGTAACTATTATAGTTAACTAATACACTTAATAGGATTAGTTAACTTATATAGTAACTATTATAGTTAACTAATACTATTAATAGTAATAGTTAACATATATAGTAACTATTATAGTTAACTAATACTATTAATAGTAATAGTTAACATATATAGTAACTATTATAGTTAACTAATACAATTAATAGTAATAGTTAACTTATAAAGTAACTATTATAGTTAACTAATACTATTAATAGTAATAGTTAACCTATATAATAACTATTATTATTAATTAATAGTATTAGCTAATAAGAAGAATATCAAAAGTCATATAGATTTTGGGATAGTGATGACGTGGCTTCTCTAAAATCAAGAATTTGTTTAAACTTGTCCACGTGGCGAAGCCACAGTCCTCCTCACCAACTTTAATATATATATATATATAGATTTTCTTAAAAAAAAAAATGTATGATGTTTTAACAGGCACAGGACAGGCCAACCTTAAAATAAACAAATCCTAATCCACCCTGCCCGTAACCCGCAAGCTCACAGGCCGGGCTGTCCCAATTAGCAAAGGACCTTGGCAGGCTGTTCGGGCCGCCTTTAGACATCTTTAATCTAACAAAGATGAACTTTAGTATTTAGTGACAAAATTGATCGAAATTTAGTTGTGCAGGCAATCAGTCCGTCCATTAGTATTAATCTTCTAAAATGTTTGCCTAGCCGTCTATACCCGGTCTAACCATTAGGCGGTCATTAAACGTCTCATTTAACTCCAAATTCACCTAAAATATGTTCACTCACAAAAATTGTCTTCTACATTCCTTAGGGCCGACTAGTCGGGCTCGGCGCTAGACCACCGAGATTACCTTCCTATTTTAATATTTATATAAAATATTTAATTTTAAAACAATATCATTTTTTATCAATATAAGTTCAAAATTTCCTAGTTGAAAACTAAGTTTGTGATTTAATTTATTAAAATTTCAAATCTCAATCTATAGCTTATCTTATAACGAAAATTTCTAAATCGGTTCCGCTCTTCATCTCAGTTCTCTCTTTCATTCATCTTCGTTAATTCGTTTATGACTCCAATTGTTTAGTCAACTCTTGAGAGGATTCGTCATCCTCCTTTATCTCGCAGTCACATCAAGTTAATAAAAATTTAAAACTTATATCGATACATTATTATATATATTCTCAATAATAACTTTTAGATATTTATTCAAATAATTAAATTAAACTAAAAAAAATAAAATAGAAAGATTATTTAAGAAGAGAGGAGGAAGTATGAATCTTGTAAATGGACCCTACTCAAGTAATGTAATACTGAAGCTTTTAGTGTGTACTCTTGAGCCACATCGAGGAAGTTAAACAAAGTAATACAGCTCAGGTCGAGTAATTGATCGACCTAAGTCCAAATTATTCACATTGAAATCATATACTCCATCCATCTGTCCCATAACACCTTATTTAATTTATCATTATCATTTGAGTGTCTCATTGGTTCACACTTCCTAATAAAAACAAAAATTTATGATATGATGGCACAAGAGAAAATAGGTCCGGCTAAGTCCGGCCATAACAATCCGAGCTTCAGCCTTTCCATCAACAACATCTATAAAATTACAGATACATTCATATTAATCTAACCAAGTAAAAAAAATATGACCAAACCCCATGTTTTAGCCTTGCCTTTTCCAGCACAAGGCCATGTAATTCCTCTCATGGAAATCACACTCTGCCTAGCCAATCACGGTGTTAAGGTCACATTTCTCAACACCGACTTCAACCATCAGCGAGTCATCAACTCCTTGTCTGAGAAAGATGACTTGAAAGATATGATAAATCTCGTTTCTCTCCCAGATGGTGTCGAGCCATGGGAGGACAGAAATGACCTTGGACTCTTATCTCGTGCCCTTTTCACAGTCATGCCCAAGAAATTTGAGGAACTTCTAGAAAAGATGAATGGAGATAGAAATGACAAGATTACCTGTGTTATTGCTGATAACAGTATGGGATGGGCACTGGAGACTGCGAAGAAGATGGGTTTAAAGTGTGCCGCTTTCTGGCCTCCTGCAGCAGCATTGATGGCCTTACAGTTTAGCATGCCGAAGCTGATTGAGGACCAAATCGTAAATGATGATGGTAAGAATGTCTCAAACTATTGAGTCTAAAACTTGTTATTGATACACTATTACGAGTATTATCAAGAACAATGTTTAAATTCTCATTAGGATAATTAAGAATAAGCTAACTTCTTTTGCTCAAAGTTCACTCAAACCAATACTAAAAAAAGAGGGACCTGACTTTCCGAGATCGGGACGAAGGGAGTATCTATCAACTCCTTTTGCAATGGTTTCTTTTAACCTCTGTCAAAACTTGCTAATCCAGGAACTGTCATAAAGGACCAGATGATTCAGCTATCACCAGCCATGCCCAGCATGAGAACTACCAATTTTGTTTGGGCCTGCATTGGGGAGTTGACGGCACAAAGAATTGTTTTTGAACTTATGAAAGAAACAAATGAAACAGTGAAATGTGCAGATTATATTATTTGTAACTCAGCTTATGAGTTGGAACCTGGAGCTTTTACCTTACATCCAGAGATCTTGCCAATAGGGCCTCTTTTGGCAAGCAATCGGCTAGCAAAGCAAGCAGGACATTTCTGGCCAGAGGACTCAACTTGCTTGACATGGCTTGATCAACAGCCAGCCAACTCAGTCATCTACGTTGCATTTGGGAGCTTCACAATCTTTGATCCAACCCAGTTCCAGGAACTGGCTCTTGGGCTTGAACTCACAAACAGGCCCTTCTTGTGGGTGGTCCGGTCTGACATGATTGACGGGTCGCGCGAGGCTAATTACCCGAAAGGATATATGGAAAGGATTGGCAATCGTGGGCGAATGGTTGGGTGGACCCCGCAACAAAAGGTTCTTGCACATCCTTCCGTGGCTTGCTTCTTGACTCACTGTGGTTGGAATTCTACAATGGAAGGTATGAGCAATGGGCTGCCTTTCCTGTGCTGGCCTTACTTTGCTGATCAGTATCTTAACCAGACATATATTTGTGACATATGGAAGATGGGGCTGAGCTTTGACAAGGATGAAGCTGGAATCATTGAGCGAGAAGAAATCAAGAGTAAAGTAGATCAGCTGCTTGGCGACGAGTCCTTCAAATCAAGAGCTTTGGATCTCAAGGAAAAAACTGCCACGAGTATCAGAAAAGGTGGACACTCTGAAAAGAACTTCAGCAATCTCGTTGACTGGATAAAGGATGAAGATAAACATGAAGAGAACTGATTTAATCAGGCAAAAGAATTAGATGGTTAACTCTTCATGACATCATAATGTTCAACCAGTTATCCATATGATCTACGTTAAATTCGAACAGGGTTAAGCATATTAAATTGTTATAGGATCAGGTACTCAAAGTTTATCAAGTATGGCGAACCTTGGAATATTTTTTTTTTTTTGAAGATGTCTATTTATATGCAACACTAAAGCCATTTGTGACTGACCCTAGCCATGCACATAATTAGCAGTATTTCACTACTTGGTCTGGGCGTTAAATACATACCTCCATATTCTCGGAGTGTGTGTTTTCTCCCAATGAGGGTTTCTGCCCAAAGGGGCGTTCCTCGCTGCAGGAACCCTATCTAGGGTTGGCCGGGGTGTCCTTTTCCCAATCACAGCGCCACCTAACCATGGCGGATCCGTTCTGCAGATGAGTCATGGCCCATGCGTCACAACACGCCTCCGATTAATGCAAAAGCTCAGCCGCCATCGCCTTCTAAGGTAAAATCGTTTGTTAGTCTTTTCAAGGAGCCCTCGACTCCATCCTACTCATCCATCCCAATGACCTCAGCCACATCCCACTATAGGGACCCGCATTCAAGTTCCCAAACGAGGTGATTTGATTTCCATGCTTGCAAGCCATTTATGTACACTTTGGTGGGAAAATTCACCAAAAGGCTCAGCCCTTGAATTGAATGTGCACTCGCCACAAAATTTTTGTTTTATTTCGATGATGAAAAAAGAAAAGGAGTCGTCACGACATGTTTTAGAGGTACACTTTAATAAATCTTTGAGAGAAAATAGATCCGGGGGTCAGGTTACGTGTTGGGAAGAACCGAGAGTTCACCCAACACGTCTCGTCCATGGACGAGTCTTTCTAACTAAACATCCAAGTAATCCATAAACGTGTGCAAACATCGATAATGAACAAATGTAGTAAACATGTATTTTATTGATTTGAATTGAGACTTACAACTTGTGAACCATTTATTCAGGGAGACCGCATCCCATATACACATGTCAAAACAGATTACAAGAGGAAAATGGTTTCTGCAAACAGACATAGAGTGTCGCGTGACACATGACATGCATGGCTGAATGTGTCGCGTGACACAGGATCAACCAAACACGATGTGTCGCGTGACACATAGTGTCCATCTGCAGAGACCTACAGATTTGAACACAGCAACACCAATAATCAAAACAGATCTAATTAACCAATCAGTTAAGCTTCGAAATACACAATTAACAACAATTCGACCAAGGGGGTGTGGATATGGAGAGATCCACACTCCCTTGGAATCTAAACACCAATTTCAACAATGATCAAGCAATAAACAACCAATTATCCAAAACAACTATGTTAAACAGATAGATTGCTATTGAGATTCAGTAATCAAGACGGATGGAATATGATTACTGAATCCAAGGAAGATAGGATGATGTAATTATCAAAGTAACAAGGTAGAAGAGAGAGGGGGAAGGGAATTGAGGGTGTTACCCTTTTTGATTCCACGAATTCTGTACCAAGTCAGGTACAAAATCCTTCAACAGCAGCTTCTGGTCCTGGTGAACTTGAGAGGATTGGTTGATGGTAGATCTAAGAGGTGATGGAAGAAGTGGGTTGAATTGGGGGGAATTGGAGGTGGATTGGGATGAGAGAGAGAGAAGTGTGTGTTTAGTGTGTGTGTTACGCTGCAATTTTGGCAGAGTAACAGTGTGTGAAGTTGGGATCCATTTCTAAGAGGGGTAGGGTCTTATTTATAGGCTGCAGTTGATGGTCACAGTGTGTCGCACGACCTTCTGTAACCATTTTCCAAGCCTCGACTTGTCGCGTGACACAAGGTGTCACTAACTGCTTTTGGCGCCAAAACCAGTTTCTGGAATATTCAGGGATAAATACCCAAAAGGTCCAAAAAGGTTTATTCCCAGGAGGTCCTTTAGCACGAGCAAAGTACCAAAAGGTACTTCCTTCGCAAGAAACTTATAGAATGTTTCCGGAAGTCTCGAAATAGACCGGAAATTTACCAAAACGCCCCTTAATGCAATTTTATCGTATTAAAATGCATCGAAAAGGGTAGTGAATTGGAATGGCGTACTTACAGAGACCCTTGGCAACGTCACTTATGGAAGAAGTGAGGTTATCGATAAGATAAGACCCAATTCCAATGAGTGGCAAGGGATAAGGCGGAGGGCTGGACAATGATCTGGGAAGATCGGATGGCTGGACCTTTGGAGAAAGGATTTCTACGTATCCCTAGGAGGGAATCAAGCCAAATCGTAGTTCGGAAACAAAACTGACAAGAAGCAAGAAAGGGTAGAGATGTGCTTTCATATCTTTGCTGTGCTCACCTGTAGCTACTGGAGGGTCTGATGTTACTGCGGATGGCGGAAGGTTGTAGTTGCCGGAGGGACTGATGTTACTGCGGATGGCGAAAGGTTGCAGCTGCCGGAGGGACTCATGCTGCAACTGGTGGTGGCGAGTAGCTGCCGGAGGGTCTCATGCTACTGCTTGATGGAGGGTTGGAGCTGCCGGAGGGACTCATGCTGCAACTGGTGGTGGCGAGTAGCTGCCGGAGGGTCTCATGCTACCGCTGTCGATGAAAGGTTGTAGCTGCCGGAGGGACTCATGCCATTGGGTGTCGGCGAGTAGCTGCCGGAGGGTATCATGCTACTGCTTGATGGAGGGTTGTAGCTGCCGGAGGGACTCATGCTGCAACTGGTGGTGGCGAGTAGCTGCCGGGGGGTCTCATGCTACCGTTGTCGATGAAAGGTTGTATGTGGGGCCTCCCCAATACCGGGACCTATAAACTCGTGCCCCAGCTGGAGGGTCCCCAAACCACCTCAAAAAAAAACTTTAAAACTTTTTGTTTAAATAAATTGAAAGTCAAATAAATTTTTGAAGCAAAAGGACATGACCTATCCACTAGGAGGTGATCTCAACCTGTTTTAAAACAAACCATAACCTGTTTAGTTTACAACATTACATTGAAATTATTTATAAAACTTTATACACATTTCTTTTCCCCAATTTAATAATAACCACACTTATTCCCAACTCCCAAACAGTACACATACCCTGACAACCCAAAAGATGATCCAAACTCCTTCCGCCTCACTGTCCGGGCTCCACTGTCTCAGCTGAAACTAAAAAAATTAAAGGGAGAAGGGGTGAGAAGGAATCTCAGTAAGTTATTATGCATGCAACAATATGCCATATAAGAATGCAACACATAAACAAGTTGCCCAATATCACATTTTGGAAAGCAGTAAACACCTTACGTTACCTGACCTTACCTTTTCCCGTCTGAACAATAAGTCGTACTACTGGAAATACATCCTCTTTAATTGTGAACGGCTTAGGCCTATTCACGCCTTACAAGACCCATTTTTCAGGGAACCATGTAAGGTATCAGTATCCTATGAACTGCTTAGGCATATCCATAGTAACTGAGCCCCAAACTGTGGCCACAGTAGGGGAGCAGTCACAGGTATAATGTAATTTGAGCAACTTATGGAACAATTCCTCATAAGTGCTTATATTCCATTATACCCCCAAAATCAGATGATCTCAACACATTCATATTCACATTCAAGCACATAACAGTTACTTGAAATCAAATCCACACATCGGAATAACAATATATAACATGATACAATTACTCATGTTCCACAATATATAACATGGTACAATTACTCATGTTCCACAGCATATAACATGGTACAATTATTTATGTTCAACAATATATAACATGGTACAATTACTCATGTTCAACAATATATAACATGGTACAATTACTCATGTTCAACAATATATAACATGGAATAATTACTCATGTTCCACAACATATAACATGGTACAATTACTCATGTTTATACCTCACATAGTGTAACATATATATATAAACACTATTGAGTCACAATAATCAACATATGGTTTGCATGCTCATACTCAATCCAATGATGTCGTGCAACATGTATTTCACGTACCATTTTAACAAATAACCAATCATAGGTAGCCACGTAGTGTTACAATGACATACAAGTAACCCTACGCATTCATAACATTACCCAACTTCTTTAAAAGTTCTATAATCAAATACCAAGTTTTATCCATATTGGTTCAAATTTTACAATGGCTTTCAACCAATTTCAAAGCAATATTTAAAGACCTTTCCAATATCAGTTTGGTCTATTTAAAGTTCCACTATGTAGTATTAAAGTTGTACTAGAATCTTAGTTGAAGGGTGTTCGTTTATATATTGATTAAACCAGGTTTCCAAAGCTTAGAAAACTGTTCATAGGCTGCAGGGCAGGGCACAACTCGTGCCCCAGGGCACGACTCGTGCCCCATTTATACCCCTTCAGAATCAGTCGTCCCCAAGGCACGACAGCAAGGCACGACTCGTGCCTCAGGTCACGACTCGTGCCCTTGCCCAGAACACAAAAACAGGGCAACAACATCAGCATCAGCAACAACAACCCATTTTGGCTTTTTCCCATTCTTCAACATCAGTAAACAACTCAACTTAAATCCCAAAATCAGTACAACCCTTTCTATTCATTTCAACCTTCAGCAATATGTGACCAATCCTTTTTCCAAACACATTAACAAGTCTAAATTGCCCATGTATCTAATTATTTACCCATTACCCCTTAAAACAACCATTCTATTTCTATCCATTTCCATTTACAATAACAACTATGCATATTTAGCCAACTTCATTATAAGGTTCACAAACAATACCCCATACTTACCCCAAGCAATCTAACCATTTTATCGCCTTTTTTCCCTACTTGTTTCCAAAGCCATACCACATATATAATTAACAATCATATTATTTCCATTCCCTATCACAACAACAGCTATACCACCCAAGTTCTTTTCATTTTCAAGGCAAGTAAAATGGTCCGACAATAACCTATTCATTTCAAAACCAACTTTCCGGGTTATCTCCAAAGTCATAACAATTGACTAAACTCAAACAACCATATATAAGTTTTATTATAATAACATTTTTAATTACCAACCTATCATCCTACTAATTTTCGAATCCTTTTCCTTTATACCAAAGGCCAATTACCTTGTCAAATTTTCCAATAATCATTATGTAGTAATAATAATATCATATAATATATATAACCACAACTTTACCCTACTTCTTTTCAAAACCCTATTTCAACCTTCCAAAACTCAAATAATCATGTAATATCATAAAAATTCATTTATCTCTCATATTCTTTCAAAACCTTAACACACCCATTCAACAATCCATTTTTCTTTTATTTTATTCCTACACCTAAATAATCATTTTTACACAATCCTTTACACTACTCATTCCAATCAAATGATTTATTTATTTCCGAGACCCAATAAGTTGCCAAAAACACCAAAGAGCATTTATATCATCATAAGATCAATATTTAATATTAAATGAACAATTATCGAAAGAAATCATAATAACTTACTTAAAATATGCCAAAATAAGAAGACGATCTAATCGGCTCTAAATGTTCTTCTCGGCTTCCTGATCGCTCCGCCGCAGTCGGATCGTAAATCGGACTAACGGTTGATTTTTAAGAATTTACGGAAGAAAATAAATCAAAAGGATTTTGGAACGGAGAAATGATTTTCTTTCTCTCTCTCGCGAACTCTCTCTCTCTCCACGCACGCCTGGAAGAATGGAGAAGGAAAAGGGATATTTATAAATCCAATTTTGCACTTTAGCCCTCCAGGATTCAACTATTTCAATTTAATTCTTAACTTTTCAATTACACCTAAGCCCCTACATTTTGTAAAGCTTTTTACTTAAAATTTTCAATATTATAACTTTACTACAAAATCACTATTTATTCCATTTAGACATTAAATTATTAAAAGTAATTAATTAGCATCTCTAAAATGTCAAATCAATTATTAAAATGTTAAAACTAACACATAAAAATCCCACTTATTAGGAAATGCAACCAATAAAATACTACGGCCCCGCTCCACGTGTCCAACACGTGAGTAAAATGGTGCCTAGGTTTTGGGTAGTAACATTGTAGCTGCCGGAGGAACTCATGCTGCAACTGGTGGTGGCGAGTAGCTGCCGGAGAGTCTCATGCTACTGCTTGGTGGGAGGTTGTGGATGCCGGAGGGACTCATACCACTGGGTGTCGGTGAAGAGGTAGCTGCCAGGGGACTCACGCTAATGTTGATGGCGATCATGGATGCCGGAGGGACTCATACCACTGGGTGTTGGTGAAGAGGTAGCTGCCAGGGGACTCATGCTACTGTTGATTCTGCTGGGGATAGGTGTAGCTGTCGGAGGGTCTCGTGCTACTGCTGTTGGTGGGTTGCTGGTTCTGCCGAGAGGTTTAGACCACTGTTGGTGGTTGGTTGACTTTGGGGTCAGGGACTTCGCTTGGTAGGATGGGAGTTTTGCTTACTAGGGAGCGGATTATTGCTGATGCTTAGGAAGCGGGGTCGATGGTATTGATGAGCGTTGCTTGGGGAGACTGACAGATTTGGAATCTTTGTCTCGGTTTTTGCTTCGAGGGGCAGTCCTTAAGATTCGATGGTGCTCAGTTGATCATTGTACCTGCGGGGGAAACAACACTCCAAGTACTATATCCAACTATGCTATTCCGTTATCAAAGATTAAACTATGTTAGCTTGTTTGCACGAATTTGTCCGTTCTAGGAACGAGGTGAAAGAAATGCGTTTATTGTATTGAAAGGTCGGCTTTGCCGGGTTTGTACATGAGATGGTGGGACTGTATCGGGTGAGTGTGTATGGTGATACATATGGTGGGGGGACCCTCTCCCGTGTATTTACATGGGAATGTATGTGAGGATGGGAGGTGTATTATAGCAATGGCGAGTCGGAAAGTGCCCTGGGGGTAGACATTGCAAGTACTTCGATGTTGTCTGATGTTGACCAGATGTGTCGCCCGACATGCCATGTCTGCTGAGCAAGTTGTGTTGCACGACTGGAATCAGCTCGTAACAGGTCCCCTTTTTAAAATCAGCTCAGGGTTCATTTGTAAACACTACTCTTTCAGTAGAAGGAAACCAGTAGCCCCAGCTTGACAGACAAGCGATTTCTTTGGCAAAGACTGATACTTTCAACTGCAATGGAGCATTATAGCGGAGAAGTAGCTTCCAGGGGACATCAATTCCATCAGGACTTTGTTGAAATTTGGCAATTTCATCAAAAGCATCACAGGCAAGTTATTGACAGGCGGTACAACATGCCATGCATTTGGCCCTTGAAAGACTGGAGGATCGACTGGGATTTGCTCCGGGCTGCATCCTGCTTTTAGGACTCGGAGCGACACATCTTTACTCTGTCATATAATGATCTGACACCAACCATGGAGGACTTCATTGCATTGACAGGCCTGGGCGAGGCGGCGACTGTAGCATTTCCACGGGACAGACGGTCGGTTGTGGAGAAGTTATCGGACTTCCTATGCTTGCCAGCGGATCAGGTGCCATCTATGATTCTGGGTGATGGGTCCATAGACTTGACTCGGATGGCTAGGTTGCGCTTATCCAGTAATGAGTTGTTCGATCTTTCCACATCTCTGGACATGTTTATGCTACTCACCTTGTCGGCTTACTATTTTTGTGGATATAATGTAGTCTGTCCGGGTGCTTTGCTGGAGATTGTCAGGCAACTCAGGGGTGACCGGGGTGTGGACCTTCGTCAAATCCGGTTCGGCCAAGGGGAGATGGACATTGTACCGTTGCTGTTGGCTGAGACCTACCATGGTATTGACAGGCTAGCAGGAGGGTCAGATTTCATGGGTGCAGGCAGCCCCACTTTATTATCTTTGTGGTTCTCTAAGAGGTTGCGCTTGATTGGGCCATTATCAGAGGGTCGGACGGCGATGCCTTGGGTGACCAGGCCGCGTAGGCTGTTGAGGGACGCGGCCGCAGACAGCTGGCACATGAGATTGATGCGGTACGGGACTACTGATCTGAGCTTTTGGATTCTCGCGTGGAGGTTACAGACCATGAGAGACATTCAGGATGGGTCAGTGGTAGTCAGGCTGCCAGGCTTGCATGTATCTTCATTCTGCGTCCCATCATTGGTGAGCAGGCAGTATGGGTACCCTCAACAAATTGTTCGGGCTTTGAGGGAGAGGCTGATGACTGATGCTGTTCTGATGGCCATGATCGAGCCCCAGACTATGCAGTTTTTCAGCAGATCCTTTCTGGAGGGTTTCTTTCCCACACGAACACTTCTTCGACAGTCCAGAGGGATTACATTCTTGACCACAGAGTATTTGATCTGGTATGAGGAGCAACAGGGTCATGTGCAGTTGGCAATAGAGGCTTGCCGTCAGGAATACTTGGGAGCAGACTACCCGACTGGCCCTGCCTTTCGTAGATACAAAGGTCCAGGGGAACCCAGATAATGTTACCGGCGATGTTGCTGAGGACTATCGGAGGCAAGAGATCCGGAGAGCTGCTCTGAGGGATGATCCAGAGGTGGTAGCTCGCAGAGAGGCCTTGAGACAAGAGAGGATTGCTAGGGCCGCTTTGAGGGAGACTGGTCTGATCGAGCCACCGGCACGCGTTATACCTGAGCTAGGACGAGCTCAAACCGACTTATTCGACATTCCTAGGCCAAGGACCTCCCGGGGACCGAGGAAAAGGAAGAACAGAGATGCAAGTTCGGGAGCGGGAATGAGTTTCTAGATACCTTATCTGAGGGATAGGAGACTCTTTTGTTTGTGTTCTGGGAAAGAGATTTATTGTATAGAACATGAGTATCCTTTGATTACTTATTGCAGACAAAATAGATGTTATCATTTTGAAATTTATTTCCTTTTATTCGCAGCAAGTTATTTGAATCAAAAGCAGGTCGTGCTTGAACTCTTCAAAAAGAATATTAACTTAAAATGAACCTTTTAAAAGCTTTGGAACTGTAATCAAAACACATTTTGGCAGGATTGGAAATTTTGCAGCATTTTAGACCGAACCACGAGTGGTTGCCTACGTTCCCCTTTTGTAAAGAGAACTAAGGGGCTCAGGTCTCCGTAGTTCGACTCAATTAACTTTGTGTTTAAGAAAGGGAAGATAGAAAGGGGACATGGTGCAACCCTGTTTTTTACCTAGACCGCCCATTTTTAGGGTTTTTAGTCTAGTTGGGTATATTCTTTTAGCACCAGGCGCGTCCCTTATTTTTGCATGGACTGCCTTTTGAGAGGTTTTCAGTCTCATCTGGGACAATTTTTTATTGTGCCTTTATTTTCATTTTTCTTTTTCTTTTCTTTTTATTATTTTTATATAGAGGGGGGAAAGACTCGATCAAACATAATACCGCCGCAACTTGTCTCCGTTGACGGGGTTCAAGAATGGGTTGCCATCCAAATCTGTTAGCTGCATCGCTCCTCCGGAAAATATCTTCTTCACCAGAAAGGGTCCTACCCAAACAGGTGCCCATTTGCCCAATGCACTGCTGTGATTCGGGCTTCATCTTGAGGACTAGATCACCAACCTTGATGTCCCTGGGTTTCACTCTTTTGTCGAAGGCACGGGCCATTCTCTTCTGATATGCCAAGTTGTGCTCCATGGCCTTTAATCTGCGTTCGTCCAACAGTGCCAATTCGTTGTATCTACTTTGGAGCCATTCAATCTCATTGACCTCATTCTCCAGCAATACCCTGAGGGATGGAATCTCTAGCTCAATGGGCATGACAGCCTCCATTCCGTAAGTCAAGGCATATGGAGTTGCACCGGTAGCAATTTGAATTGAAGTGCGGTAGCCCCACAATGCTAGATGCAATTTTTTCGGCCAATCCCGTCCTCATTCGGCCATCTTCTTTATGATTCTCTCCAGGTTCTTATTGGCGGCCTCAACAGCACCGTTCATCTGGGGTCTGTATGGCAAAGACTTGTGGCGCTTGACCCTGTATTCGGTGAGAAGCCGATCGGTTTCTCCTTCAAAGTGGGACCCATTGTCAGAGATGATCTCATTCGGGACTCCGTAGCGGCAGAAGATTTGTTCCTTTATGAAGCGAGCAACTTTCTTAGCTGTGAGCACTTTGTAGGACGCGACTTCCACCCACTTTGTGAAGTAATCTACCGCGACCAAAACAAATGAATGTCCATTGCTCCCTGATGGAGTTATCTTCCCGATGACATCGATTCGATTCCCCATGTTGCAAAGGGCCAAGGAGTTGTCATACAATATAGATCATGTGGAGGGATGTGGTTTAGGTTGGAGAACCGCTGACATTTATCACAAGTCCGTACAAACTGGATGCAATCAGTCTCCATAGTGATCCAGAAGTAGCCCAGCCTGAGAATGCTATGCATAAGGGATCGAGCGTTCATGTGAGGTCCGCAGGCGCCGTTGTGAACATCTTCCATTACTCTTTGAGCTTTTTCTTTGCTGATATAGAGCAGGAGTGGGCAACCTTCCCTTTTCTTCCATAATTCATTGCCAAGCATGACGTACTGTGCTGATAGCCTTTTCAAATCTTGCAAACTCTTGGCCCGAACACCTTTTAAATCTTTTTCTTTATCAACGGGGAAGGATGCTTCACCATGCTTAAGATACTGAAAGATCTGGTTGTACCACGGCTCGTCGACTATTTCGATCTCTATTTCACAACAATATGCAGGATTTTCTCGCCTTCCGACCCTGAACGGCTTGATTGACTTTCCCTCTAGTATTTCCACTAAGGAGGCCAGAGTAGCTAGTGCGTCGGCGAATCTATTCTTTTCCCGTGGCAGGAACTAGAATGACACTTCCTTGAACTATCCAACGAGCTCCACAATATAAGCATGATACCTCTGGAGACACGGGTCTGTAGTTTTCCATCTGTTGGCAGCTTGATTAATTATCAGTTGGGAGTCCCCGAACACTTCCAATTCGTCCACATTCCATTCAAGAGCAGCTTCGAGACCGGCAATGCAAGCTTCATATTCAGACGCGTTATTGTTAACCGAGAAGTTTAGCTTGATAGCTATGGGGGTGTGCATGTCATTCGGGTCTACTAATACCATCCTGATGCCGTTACCTCTTTTGTTCGCCGCACCGTCAAAGAATAGCTGCCACCGGTTGCCACTTTCTACAACAAAAATCCCCTCATCCGGAAACTGAAGATTTGGTCCTCGGGCTTCTATGCTGGGGGAGTCAGCCAACTGATCTGCTAAAGCTTGTCCTTTGATTGCTTTCCGGATCACATACTTAATGTCAAACTCAGCTAGGAAGAAGGTCCATTTTTCCAGTCTGGTGGAGATACTGCCCATGTCGCTCTGAAACAGGTACTTAATCGGGTCCATTTTGGAGACCTGATGTACTGTGTGGGACAACATGTAGTGCTTTAGCTTTCTGACCACCCAAACCAGAGCTGCACACGTCTTCTCTAGGGCGGAGTAATTCAACTCACTACCTTGGAATTTGCGGCTGACAAAATAGATGGCATTCTCGACCTTGGAGTCCTTTTTCTCTTGCGCTAGCATGGCCCCGATGGCTGTGTCTGTGACCGTCAAGTATAGAAGTAGAGGTTAGCTCCCATGAGGTGGACAAAGAATGGGAGGATTAACAAGATAAGCTTTGATTTTCTCGAAAGCTAGCTGGCATTATTCGTTCCAAATGACCTCCTGATTCTTCTTCAACAGCTTGAATATTGGCTCACATATGGAGGTCAACTGGTTGACAAATCGGCTGATGTATTGTAGACGGCCCATGAAACCCTTTACCTCGGAGACAGTTCTGGGCAGCTTCATCTCAACAATTGCCTTGACCTTTCTGGGATATACCTCAATGCTGCGCTCTGTGACCATATATCCCAAGACCTTACCACGGATAACCCCGAAAGTGCACTTGGCTGGATTTAATCTCATGGAGTGCTCCCGAAGTCTGTTGAAGAACTTCCTTAGATCCATGAAATGCTGTCCATTTGACCCTTTCGAGTGAATGATCATATCGTCAACATACACTTCAATCTCCTTATGGATCATGTCGTGGAACAAGGTAGTGACGGCCCTCTCGCAGGTAGCCCCAGCATTCTTCAGCCCAAATGTCATCACTGTGTAGCAATAGGTGGCCCAAGAGTGGTAAATGTTGTCTTGTCCTGATCTTCCTCGGCCATTTTAATCTGATTATAGCCCGCAAAGCCGTCGACGAAGGATTTGACTTCATAGTTGGCCGTTGCATCCACAAGCATGTCAATGTTCGGCAGGTGGAAGTCATCTTTGGGGCTAGCCTTGTTGAGGTCTCGGAAGTCTACGCAAACCCGTACCTTTCCATTTGCTTTTGTGACCGTCACGATGTTTGCCAGCCAAGTCGGATATTCGATCACCTTGATAAAGCCCACCCGTAGGAGTTTCTCAATCTCCTCTTTGACCTGTAAGGACCACTCGGGCTTGATCCGCCTTAATTTTTGATCGGCTTGATCTCTGGATCCAGGGGTATCCAATGCTCTACAATAGATGTATCAAACCCAGGCATGTCTTTGTAGGACCAGGCAAAGACGTCTACAAACTCTTTGAGCAGCTCGATCAGGGTATCCCGTTCAACTCCGGAGAAGAAGCTACCAATTTGCGTTTCTTTGGGTTCTTCAGCTGTTCCCAGGTTCACCGTCGTCAATATCTCGTCGACAGCTTGGGCCCGGCTTTCCTTTTGCTCGCAAACCTGCTTTGAATTATTTTCTAAAATTTGTTCATCTATTAAGTCTGCATTATCTTCAATTGAATCCGGCTTAATTATTTTTAAATCTCGATGATTATTTTTGGTTAAGCGTTCAATTGTTAGATTTGAAATCACGGGATACTCGAAAAGATTGACCATTTTATTCAGAGCGAATGGGAAAACAGTTTTTACAACAAGACGACGGTCTTCTGTCGTGAGGACGTCAGACCGATCAGAGGACTCAAACTCAATTACAAGGGATTCAGGGGAATGACTCAAGACACGGGGAACAAACTTAGACGCAGGGGGACTGGGACGAGGCTTGAGCCCAAGTTTCTTGATCATAGTCTCCCTGTCAGCGATCGGTCCTTGAAATGAAGTCCAGTTCTGCAACGGCCTCTCTGCAACTGTCTCTAGAATGCTCGGATTCACAACTGGCCTCTTCTCAAATTCCAACATAGCCACTACCTCATCATCTGAAGAAAAATCAATCAAATCTCGGGGATCTTTTGTAACAACAACCCTTTCTGCCGGTATCTCCTCTGTAAACATACCATTCTCAGGCTCTGACAGCCCCTGATCTTCGAACAGATTTGCCAAATCACCATCCCTGTCTACAGGGTCTGCACCGTGGATCTTGTGCATCACAGGCTCGTCTAGAGCAAGCTTCTCAAACTGATTGACATAATCGGGCCCCAAAAATGGTAGCTATTCTCATATGTAGCAGTAACACCTGGCCTTCTGGGCATACTGACGAGCATTTCCTTTACTGGGTTCTGACTGGTGGCAAACCTTCGAATTGTTCTCATCCTCTCTTCTGCTTGACTCAGCTTCGGCTCCGGGCAAACGAACATTTCCCCATCCTCCTTAGCAAAGTGCCTGTTAGAGACCAGCTATAAGGGCGCATGTCAGGCCTTTTGTATCTTTTACCGGCAGCTAAAGTAATCCTCTCTTTAAGCGCTTCGGTCTTATCATATGCTTTGTCTTCCCCAGTCACAACATATCCCAGGCCTCGCCTGTTTCTCTTGGGTTCCGACATCACAAGCTTACACGGTCCCTGTTGTCGTTTTCCTAGCCCCAGGCCAGGGATATAGCTCATGCCTCTCATCATTTTCAACACGGGAGGAATTTTGTCTGAAGAAGTTGTTAAATCGATAGTGCAGACTTTCCCTTTCGGCTTTTCGATCGTGAAACCACAAAGCATCAAACTCTCTTGGTCAAGTTTGATTTCCATTACCGGCATAGTGTTGGTGCTGGTTTCCCCAATAGTGACACTATCCCCGTAAATGGTTGTCAGAACCCCATCATGCACGAACTTCAAACATTGGTGGAGGGTGGAGGCTACCGCCCCGATTTCATATATCCATGGCCTGCCCAATAACGCCGAGAACGTGATAGGAATATCGATGACCTGGAATTCTACTGTCATCTCGTTACTCCCAAATAACAGATTCAAAGAGACAATCCCCAACACTGCTCTGGATGTCGAATCATAAGCTTTTATAGTCTGGTTGGATGGCTTAAGGCTCTGTGCGTCAATGTCTAGCATGCTCATCATCTTGGCAGGAAGCACGTTCATGGCCGACCCATTGTCCACCAACACATGGGGAATTCGACGCCCCTCCAAGGGCACGGTGATGTGTAAAGACTCATTATGATTTGGACCGTCTGTAAGAAGGCAAATCCAAGTCTGTCAAACTGATGATGTTCCCATACTGTGCAGTTTCGATCAACTGGCAGGCCTCATCTGGAGTTGCGTTGACAGACACCTTAGTTTTGAACAAAGCCTCTTCCAACTTTAGTTTGTGGGGGTAGGAGGACGTAAGCAGAGACCATAAAGAGATATCATCCTGGGTTCTCTTTAACTGCGTCAAAATCGGATCCTCTTAGATTTCTTCACTTCCTGCTGATCTGTAGGGATCTCGAGAGGTCTGGGGATTTGAAACCGCAACTCCTTTGCCTTTCTCGGATGGATCAGCACTATCCATTCCCAACATTCTTCCCGACCGTGTCAACAAATTAACCTCTTGATCATTCTCAACCACAAAAAATTTTGCTAGCCTCTTTGAGTTCAGCTAGTGTAAGCGGAGCAGGGCGAGTGCTGTATGGCCACGCTGCCTGTCTTATCTCATTCATGGACAATGGCGCCTCCAAGTTAGCTGCTATCCTGAGCTCCTCCAAAGAGATTGGGGACTCTCTGGGAACCATAGAGGATATAGCGTTGATGACCAAACGCTCTTCATATTCGTCGTAATCAGCAGCATTATTTAAATCATACAAATCATCAAGATACAAGACGTAGCAAAAGTTGTCTTTCATTTCATTGAAACAAGAATTTACATCAGTCATGACTTCATTACAATCACCACTAGCTTTTCCATGTACAGACTCTCCAAACTCTATTACATTCACGAAATAATCTTGACCAAAATCGATGAGATTCACATTGTTACTAGGCAGGGGGTTGTTGACAACATTAGGGCGAGGAGACTTTTCGATCTTCTTCTCATCCACGAGGCCTTGGATGATCTTCTTGAGGGTTACACAAGTGTTGGTGGTGTGTCCTGGGAACTGATGGAACCTGCAGTATTTACTGGTGTCTAGATTGGGGTTGGGACGGACAGGGCTGTAGTTGTCCAGCGGCTTGATCATGCCGGTCCGAAGCAGGCCATTGAAGATTTCTTCCGTAGACATACCCAAGTCATAAAACCTCGGTTGCGGCCTGGGTTGGAATCTTCCTCCATTTTGTACATTGCCACCTCCCCTTTGCAGGTTGTTGATGATGTTATCCTTGACCATTTCTCTTCCCTTTGGCGCCATTGCAGAAACTGGGTTAGGTGCCCGGTACCGGAATCCTTCACTTCCACTACAACCACCAACATTCATACCCGGGGTTTGGTTAAAAAGTCTGTTCTCGCTCCGAGTTCCCATTCCGACCATTTCTTATAAATCTGGATACCAACCCTTTCCAATGGCCTCCCTTAACACCGGTTTCACGCAAGACAGAAAAATATCTTTCTGATCCTGAAGGGGGATTGGCTCCGATAGCTCGTTAAGTTTGGCATTCCACCTCTTATAAAACTCTGTGATCGACTCATCATTTTTCTGAATGGTGCCTACTAGATCGTCTCGAGTAGTACGCCACTCTAGGTTATCCCTATACTTCTCCAAGAAAGTCTCGGTGATCTGGCTCCAGGTGGAGCGGCATTCTTGCTTCAAGGCCAAAAACCAAGTGAGCGCCGGACCTTTCAAAGTCAGATGAAAATGAGATGCCATAAACTCGGGCGTGCAACCCATCGCCCCCATTGTCATTACGTAGGTATCCACATGAGTCTTTGGATAGGCAGTACCATCAAAATCCATCTTTGGCATCTTGAACTTATGAGGAAGAGGTGTCACTTGAGCCGGGTCAACCACCTTTAGGCCACTGGAACCCACAGTCAATCTATCGATTTGCTGTTGCATCTGCTTCAATAAAGCTGTCACTTTCGGAGTCAAACCCGAAATCTGGGGAATAGCAGGAGCCACAGTCGAAGACGGCACAGGAAATTCTCGCGATCGATGGGCAAGGCAGCCGAGGGAAGACCGAAAGTACTGGGGATGCTGATATTGCTGTCCAATAGACTGACTGAGCTGGGAATCCTATTCCCGTACATATCATATCCATTAAACTGAACACTGGGATTCTAGGGACCAAACTGCACTGATTGACCTCCAAACTGACCATGGGCAGGAAATCCGGTACTAATACATGGAGCTGAATTCGGGGTGGAACCATACAGATGCTGGGTGAGAGGAGAACACACTGCAGGCTGAGAGAAGTTGCTCTGGAACTGGGACTGAGGATATTGCGAAATACTGTCCTGACAAATATGGCTTCCTGACAGACGGTACTGTGAGTACCCCGACCCGAACTCATGTTTTGGGTCCACTTCCTTGATCTTTGGGCTCATTTATTTGTTAAAGTGCAATATTGAGTCCAATTATCCAATTATCCAACAGCCCATTGGGCCTGCCATCCATTCGGCCCAACTGTGCCAAAATGATGTACGCTGTCGTCCGACATAGGACGACACTAAGGCGGTTTAACTGCCTCTGTCGGACAACATGGGTCTTCCCATCAGCCTGCCTATAAATACAAGGCATGGCTGATCATTTTAGAGAGGATTTTGGAGAGTTTTGGGAGGGATATCAGTAAAAATAGGGGAAACTCTGTAGAAATAGAGTCTCTCTCTCTCTCTCATACACACACACTCACCTCCCTCCTCACACACACACATACACCAAAGCCAAGATCCAAAGAAAAGGTTCCTTTGTTGGTGTGTTGAAGGGGTAGACACCATACTACTGGTGTTCTTACCTTGTGGACTACAATAGGTAGCCACTAAACCCCTTTCTCTCTTTAATAAACTCATCCATACATTCATATCACCTTGCATGCTTACTTGCTTTCATATTATGTGAAATATTGGGGTTTTTGCATGATAAAGGTGGTGGAGAAGTGGATCTTCCATATTCACTTCTCCCCACCTCAGATCTGAACATTTGGTGACATTCTCACCATTAAAGTTTGAATTTTTCTCAATTTACATTGAGTTAGAAGGTGATGGCTACATAAAAGTGGCCATAAACATGTGATTCATCACATTTGGCCATTAAAGCCATGTGATCCTCCCATAATACTCACGTAATATTACTATTTTACTGCTTACAGTTAATAAAGTTGCTTGGTTTGCTTTGAGAACAAAGGGGAAATCAAACAGACTGAAGGGCACTGAAACAGGCTGCTCTTGTCGGACGACACAGGACTCTCTGGAGATCCTGTGTCATACGACATGTAGTTCCCAGAAGGCTGCAAAGCTGTTCTTGGACTTCAGATCTGCCAAGATTGCCCCCCTTTCGTAACTCAAAGCTTCCCTAAACATTTTTGGCTCATAAGCCACTATTTGGAGTGCCTAAGGTCTGTTTGGGTGCAATCTATTGATGGAGGCGGTTTGCCATATGACATAGACAACTTCGGATGTTCTATGTCATATGACATCCGTATCATTAAAAGTCAATCATGACTTTGCTCACTCCTATCAACCCCAAACTGAACCTTGACCACTAAATAGTGTCTTCATTGGGTGAAATAATATTGTTCCAGTTTCAGAGTGGCCTTATCATTGTAAAAGACAATCTGACCATGAGGCCTTCTGTCGTCCGACATCCCCTTCATGGGAAGTCCTGTGTCGGACGACATCAGAGCTTCCTGAGCAGATTGTCTTAGCATTCTGCCTTGTGATGAAAATCATCATATGTAAAGGGTGTGGCCCCCTATCATGGCTCACAAGTTGTATCCAGTCCCTATAGCATTAATGAAATTTCAAATTTGCATGCCTTACTTGTTGACACATATAGCACACACATCCTGAATGTCCATAATTGTTCAATGTTGATTGAAAGTCTCGAAAGAGGCGTGTTGGGTGAACTCTCAAGTTCTTCCCAAACACGTAACCAGACCCCCGAACCCAAAATCTCTTAAAAAATAGGTTTTTCAATGTTTTCCTTTAAAAACGGCGTGGCGACTCCCAAAAACCAGAAAACTTTTCATTCAAGGAAAATTTCCTCATTTTCAAAAATGATTTTTCGGCGAGCGTTCATTCAGTGGCGACTCTGCTGGGGACACATTAAAAAAATTTTGTTTTTTTTAAAAAAAAAATGAAGACGATACTTGGTATATAGGTGGAAACCATTAACCTTCCTGTATCGCTCCCTAACCCGAGGCTTGGGATAAATTGTGGTCTAACAATCCCACGTACCAGTGTCGTTCTTCTGTTTTTGAAAAGAAAAAAAGAAGAGTTTTTCTTAAGAGGGTCTTACTTTCATTAAATCAACTTGGACAATTTCTACATTCTCCTTGTGTGTGCATTATGTCATTTTGTGTGCTCATATGGGCCTTGCTATGCTTCTATATTCTATGCTTTGGTATGTGGCATTTCTGGGAGCCGGAGCTTCCCCTTTGCTATTTGCTTGTTCCGTCGATCAGAACAAGGCAGGATGATGCTGGACTACAGCTGCTGGTAAAATTCGACATTTGGGGCAGTCCCCTTTTGTCATGCTTTGGACTCATTCTCTTATTTTTCTTTTTTTCATATTGCATAAAAAAAAATGTCTTTTGCAAAAAAACAAAAAAAAACAAAAAAATATTTTTTTCCTAGAAAATACCTTCACACTACCCGCACGCTACCCGCACATAGAGTTAGAACCCGGGAGTGTACGGACGGCATCGCGGACGGTGACGTGTTTCGCCTACGTTTGAGCGCCTAAAGTCCTCCTAGCCTGTGAGTCAGCCAACACTTGTCCGTGACACACTTTCTACCGTGACCGGTTGGTTTTTGGCCAATGCTTTTCAAAACATTATTCAAACTCGGTTTTCAAAATTTTCTCACAAAGTCCGAGTCATGCTTCGTCTCCAAAATCTTGGCATACTCTCCCTCTTCATGTTGGAATTACGACATAATTCAACGTAAGTACACGTTAAGATCTTGACATATCTCGACGTAGGTACATATCGATTTCTCGACTTGGCTTCGTAAGAGGTCATGGCGTGTTCTCGACATGTGTCAACGCGGGACCATGTCTAATTCTTGGCGCATGCTAACGGAAGTTATGCCGAAATTTTGCCACTAAGTGACGAGAGGCCATGCCAAATTTTCAACTCGAAAAGAGGAGAGGTCATGCCCAATTCTTCCAGGATTATACCTGCAAATTGCGGTCTCGTACATTCAAACGTACGTTCGACCCTCTCTCCTCTCGAGTCTAGACGTTGACTTGGAATTGGTTTTGAAAACCCCGAGTTTGACTTGTTTTGACCTGTATGCCCATAGGTTCGTTCTCCCTTTCGATTGGTGGGTTCCACGTGCCCTATAAGACCTCTGCCGGGATTGTCCATCCCGGAGGTGCAATACAGGTGGAATACAGGGGGGTCTATGGACGTAGTGATGGAACCCACTGATCCAGGAATAGCGTAGAATGTGAAAAAGAAGGTGTCCCCCTTTTCCAACCATTCCTAGGATTAATAAAAATCATTTTTATAAAAGATATAAAAATATAAAAACAAAAAAAAGAGCATATGCATGAGTCCGTCCTAAACCTATCCTCTCCCCTACCTAAAGCCATTCTCTCCCCTTTCAGCGAGCAAGTATTGGGTCAGAGTTCCGGGCGGTCGGTTAATCAGTTTCTCTCCAGTCAGGGGTTCGCTTCCAGCAGTCTCAGAAATGGCATATTCGCAAGTTTCAGCGGGTTTGGGTCCGAATGCAGGTGTTGATCCAGCTCAGAGTCAGAATACCAGTAGGTGTAGGGCTAGATCAAGGTCAGAATGCGGGGCCGAATGTAGCTTTGAATGCCTCCCCAAGTAGTGGTTATGGCATGGGTCCTCACATGACACCCCCGGGAAGTCCGTTTGTTAACCATCACCCATGTTTCAACTTCTCTCAAGAAGCTTCTCTCCGTGCTGCTCTCGAAGCCTCTCGTGCCCATGAGGAGGCCGGTTGGGCTCGCTATGTCGAAGTAATGCGCATGCAAGGCGTCGCCATAATCCGTCGCCCCGATGGGTCGTATGAAGAAATCAGGGAAGAGCCCGATGTTACTATCACCGGCACTGGTTTTGTTCCCCCATCCTCACCTAGGCAAGGCTTTCACAATGTGCCCCCACTAGTCTCCTATGGTGTGCCTAGCTCTTTCCCGATGCCAACTCACGTGAGTATGTCAAGACCTCCCCCCATCCCACCATCTACTTATGGTGGGCAGTATGGACTGAGAGGCGAATCGAGCTCCCTCCCGAATGTCAGTGCTCAGGACCAGTTTGTGTTTTATCCCCGCACCGCCCGCGTAGCCGCAACCTAGTGGTGTCAACCAGGAGCAGTTTGAGTATATTCAGAATCAGTTTGGGGCTCAGGGTCAAAGTCCGTATGGCAACGCGAGTCAGCCATCCAACCCAGCTTTTGGTGGTCAGTTTGTTGCTCGTCATGATTAGTCCAATCAACAACAGAACGGGTATCGCATGTCGGTAGCCGATTTGCCAGATCGGATCCCGCAATATCCACAACCCCAATTCCAAAACAACATCCTCGGCTGCGGTTTGTTCCCCTCTCACCCAAAGATTCGTACGGCTCCACCCCATATTCAGCTCCGTGCACCGCAGTCGGGTCCCCGCCCATGGATAGGTCGGCGCCAATCCGCACAGCTTTGGGCCCTAATCCCAATGACCAATTCAATGGTTACGACATGTACGGAACAAGATCCCCACCTATTGGTTTAGTGGACGCAATGATAGCATACCCAAAGATCATGGTCTTCCTCCGCCGCCTTGCCAATCGTGTCCATGCCGAGATTTTCCAGTTGCCATCCTCGACAGTAGCTCCGACTGTAGGACAACCCCCATCTTCCGAGATTTCAAGTTTGAAAGAAGAGCTGAAGTATGTGAAAGAGCAATTACACAAGATGACTTTTGGGTCAGACGTGGTCAATTCTGTAGAGCTCAATGACTCTAAGGCCCTCCCGAAGAACTTCAAGATGCCCCCCATAACTAAGTTTGAAGGCTCCACATGCCCTAAAACTCACATGAACAGATACATCATGTCAATGGGTGCCAAAGGGGCCACCGAAGAGATGCTAGCCCTTTACTTTCACTTATCCCTCGATGACTCTCCTTTGAGATGGTTCCTAGGTCTTAAACCAGAAGCGAGGGCTACGTGGTCCCAGATCAGTGATGCCTTTTTTGACAAATACAAAGGAAGTGTCGAGTGGTACACCACTCATAGTGATTTGATCGGCACCATCCAGAGGCACGATGAGTCCGTAACAGACTTTTATAAGAGGTGGAATAAGAAGCTTAATGAGTTAGCTCACCCAATTCCCCTCACTGACGAGAAGTCCATCTTCCTTTCATGTGTCAAGCCATCTATCAGGGAAGCCATTGGCCGGGGGTACTACCCGAATCTGTGAGAAATGGTGAGTGCAGGGGCTGAAAGCGAGAATGCTACCTATTCCATTGTTCCAAGCTCTACCCCTGTTGCTTCAAAGGGTAAAGAAACTGCTATCTCTAACACCGTCAACTACATTCAAGGGGAGAAGAGTCAGTTATCTGGCCGTGGTGGAGGAAGGCCTCAGCGGCAGAAATATGATGATTTGGGGATGCCTCGAAGAGGCATTTAATGGTTTGGTAAAGGCTGGGCTGATCAATCTTCTGGATAATTACAACCCGGTTAAGGCAAATCCCAATCTGGACACTAGCAAGTTTTGCCTCTACCATCAGTACCCTGGACATGTTACCAATGACTGCGTCCCTTTGAAGCTGCTCATCCAAAGGCTTATTGATGAGGGGAAGATCGAGAAGGCTCCTCGCCCCAATGTGATTACCAATCTTCTTCCGTGATCTTCACCAGAACCCAGGGCCCTCCCATCCAATATTAATACAGTCAATCAGTCTTTGTAGGATCTAGATTGTCTAATGAATGTCCTTTATTGGACAAGAGTCTGTCAAGTCCACGTTGGACTAGTCTTTTCTTCCAATGATAAAAATCTTTGTTTCTCTTCTTGCTAGACTCGAGACATCACTTGCACACCCACGTTACACTTAATTGAAATGGTCTAATCCTAGGTGATCACCTGTGCTGCTCAATCACTAACGCTTTGAAATGACTCATGTTTAAGTTAATCGGAGTAAGAAAATAAATTGATATCTTTCTCAAATTGGGGCTTACCAACTCCCCATCTTGCATCTCATATGCTCACATCTCTTTCATCATCCTCATCATCTCGTTGCTCGATGAATTTGCATGGATCTTTTCTCATTTAAAGCTTAAGTAAGCAATGAAGACTTAATTTCGTTTAGGTCATCCGGTAGGGATTGCGGTTGAAGCCTTTCACCCATAGGAAAGCCATTACCTCACCCTCACCAAACAATATCCTTTCATTTCAAGATCGGCGTGTTTTGAAACCCCGTCTAGCCATCACCTTTGCTCCTTGCTGAGAGAAGTCCAAGCAATACCAAGAAGTTAGCTCCGAGAGTCGGCGGTGCGCAAAATAATCAAGTCACGAAGGAAGGACAAATATAATTCTCAGCTCCTCAGGAAGCCTTCCAAATTCTCAAAAGAAGGATTTTAAATCCTCACCATCTCGGATATAATCCTAAGCTCCTCAGGAAGCCTTCCAAATTATCAAAAGAAGGATTTTAAATCCTCACAATTCAGCAAAAAATTCCCGACATCTCGAGAAGCTCTCCCATGATCAAAAAGGAGCCCGCTCTCGATAGCTTGGACTTCCTCTCACCATTACCTTAAATCAATCCCAAGCCATCCTCTCGATTTTAGAGGATATTCCCATTTTCCTTAACCAATTCCAAGCCATCCTCTCGATTTTAGAGGATATTCCCTTTACCATTACCCTTGCCTTTGGCCAAAGTCAAAATTTGAAATCAATCTTCCTCGTCGTAGATTTCCAAACACATCCCTGTAAGCCAACTTCTCATTTTTAGAGGTTCAGTCAGTAAAAGGCCTAGCTGACCTCTTATCTCAAGAGGTCACGATGCAATCAATTTCCCAAATCACCCGATGGCCGATCGAAGCCCGGAAACCCAACTACAGTCCCTTCGGCTTCAAGGAGGAAACTTCTCAATCATACATGCAACTTGGAAGGACTCACCCAATTGCATCCCTTCGGCTTCAAGGTTATGCAATAGAACTTGCATCTCTTCGACCTGATTCATTACAGTTTTAGAATCATTCATTTTAAAATCCAAAAATTTTGCAACAAAGAACTTCTTTGTTCCAGCATCTTCGGTTTTGTATTTCTTGTCGAGAGAATCCCAAAGTCCTTTTGCAGTTTGAATGGAGTAGTACACATTATACAATGTGTTGTCTAGTCCATTCAAGATGTAGTTCCGGCATAGATAATCAGCATGTTTCCATGCATCAATAGCCATTTGTGTAGCCTTGTCTACTATACCTTCAGCCGCTACGGGACATTCTTCCCGTATGAACTTTACTAGTCCAAGCGTTGTGAGATAGAACAACATTTTCTGTTGCCAACGTTTGAAATCAGCCCCATTGAACTTCTCCGATTTCTCGTACTGCGAGGCCGGTGGCATCATGAGTTGATTAGCACTTGATGTGAGCATCAGAGTCAAATCCATCTCGGCTCAAAAGATCATCAATCTAAGATTGTGCAAATTCAATCCATTCATTTGATACATCATGTGAGCATATTCCATTTCTCTTCCTCAAACACTTGCCGTGGATGTCCCACTGGGGCTTCGCATCCGTGTCTTTCATCGACACTCCAGGAGGACATGTTTTTCAACTCTCCCATCCTCAAAATCCTCAAAGGTCCTCAGAACCTCGAATTTCAACATTCATTCTCTTTTCAATCGGGATGAGCCTGAACTACGGCGACCTGAGCTCCTCGTCATGAGGGGAACATAGGCAACCATAATTGGTCCGGTCGAAATCACAAATAAATCTCAGAAAATCCGGTCTCATCAAGGACCGTTCCTATACACTTTCCATCCTTCCGGATTTGATCTCGATATCAGTTGGTTTTCTCCTTGTGATTAATCAAAATATTTGTTCATATCAGACTTAGTGTTTGAATAACCCGAACATCAATAAAGGGTTTTAAGCAGCTTTGTGATCATCATGAATAAGACAAGTTTTCAAGTGTCTCGACAAGTCTTCTCTCTCTCCATCATAGGGAAATATAGCCAAACACTATCTTTCTGTCAGCAAGGGCTTCCAAACACTTTTCCACACCTTGTCGTGTTTATACTCTCTCAAAAGAGTCAAACCCAAAGCAAGTGTGTCATACACAAATTCGGGATTCATTCCCACTTTTCAAAAAAATGTGCCCCTGCACATATATATTTCCAAGTCTGTGACCGATTGACTAAGGTCTGGAAAGATGGGTGCCTCCGGGGTCGCGTGATGATTATGCCTGTAACAGGATTGCATTGGACCTCTCTTCATAACGTTCCATTTTGGGCCAAATATTGGATCTGGGGGATGATGCCAAGGTTGAAGATGAATTTTGGGGTCACGTGGCACATGACATGCATGGCTGAATGTGTCGCGTGACACAGGATCAACCAAACACGATGTGTCGCGTGACACACAGTGTCCATCTGCAGAGACTTATAGATTCGAACACAGCAGCACCAACAATCAAAACAGATCTAATTAATCAATCAGTTAAGCTTTGAAATACACAATTATCAACAATTCGACCAAGGGGTGTGGATATGGAGAGATCCACACTCCCTTGGGATCTAAACACCAATTTCAACAATGATCAAGCAATAAACAACCAATTATCCAAAACAACTATGTTAAACAGAGAGATTGCGATTGGTATTCAGTAATCAAGACGGATGGAGTCTGATTACTGAATCTAAGGAAGATAGGATGATGTAATTATCAAAGTAACAAGGTAGAAGAGAGAGGGGGAAGGGAATTGAGGGTGTTACCCTTGTTGATTCCACGAATTCTGTACCAAGTTAGGTACAAAATCCTTCAACAGCAGCTTCTGGACCTGGTGAACTTGAGAGGATTGGTTGATGCCACCTCTAAGAGGTGATGGAGGAAGTGGGTTGAATTGGGGGGAATTGGAGGTGGATTGGGATGAGAGAGAGAGAGGTGTATGTTTAGTATGTGTGTTACGCTGTAATTTTGGCAGAGTAACAGTGTGTGAAGTTGGGATCCATTTCTAAGAGGGGTAGGGTCTTATTTATAGGCTGCAGTTGATGGTCACAGTGTGTCGCACGACCTTCTGTAACCATTTTCCAAGCCTCGACTTGTCGCGTGACACAAGGTGTCACCAACTTCTTTTGGCGCCAAAACCATTTTCTGGAATATTCAGGGATAAATACCCAAAAGGTCCAAAAAGGTTTATTCCCAGGAGGTCCTTTAGCACGATCAAAGTACCAAAAAGTACTTCCTTCGCAAGAAACTTATGGAATATTTCCGAAAGTCTCGGAATAGACTGGGAATTTACCAAAATGCCCCTTAATGCAATTTTATCGTATTAAAATGCATCGAAAAGGGTAGCGAATTTGATTGGCGTACTTACACCCCTATGGATGAAGCTCGGAGGTGTATCTTGAAGTTTGGCCTCAATGCTGATTTTACGCTTGGACATATCGATTCGAAGCATGTTCTCAATCATCTTACGCATGAAGGAGACTTTAATCGACATTAAGCAAAGGATTTATGGTTTGTAGGGAGTTTCCCTACGCATGTTACACGGTCGACTCCCAACAGGCGGCCGGATCAAGATTTAGCTCGTTTCCCACGTTTTTTTGTACAAATCTCTTTTCCTAGTGTCTATAAGTCTCCCAGGTTTGTCGATTCACTTGTTCAATAAAATTGTATTTTCTCCATAGCAAAGATATTTGGAGAACCCTTAGCCATTGATAACGCTACGACACGACCTAGTTTAGTCAAGGTGTTGGCGCATATCGATTTATTGAAGAAATTTCCCTCTAGGATTTTCTTGGAGTGTGGAGATGCGGATGGGTTTTATCAATATTTGGAATTCGATAATATTCCTCTATTACAAACATTGTTACAAGGTAGGTGATGAGTCGGGGAGGTTGCGATCGAGTTTCTGCAGGAGTTTGATTGAAAAGGGCGAAACAGTTGAAGCAGCAGGGGCACGACCGTGCTGTTCTAAGGCACATGCCCGTGTGAAGGTGGAGCGGCCGTGTCATATTTTGGGGAGCGGCCGTGCATGTCGGAATGACAGAATGTTAATTTTTGCTGTTGTTTTAAACAATTAAGGGTAGTTTAGTCTTTTAGTTTTCAAGCATTTTTAGGGTTTGTTTGAGAGTATTTATACTTTGTTTTTAGGGTTTGAACTCAGTTTTTGCCGTTTAATAAACATTGGTTTGTTTCTTCCAACGTTTGTATTGATTAAATTCTACAAGGTTGAAGGTCAATTGCTAGTATTGATTAAATTCTACTAGTAATTGATATCTATCAAGTCTTCCGCTATGTCAGCTGGTATCAGATTTCGGTTCATTCTAGGAAGAATGAGACGTGGAAAGAAGGCCATTGTGGAAGAGATCTACAAGTGAGATGAGGCGGTTCTGGAAGAACGCATAGGATCCATCGTAGATCAACGTATGGAGTTGATGATAGAACATTTAACGGGCAGGATGACTAATTTTCAATCAACAGGCTCGGAGGAATCAGCCTAGACCTGGTGGCCACGATTGACAGCGAGACTGGGAGGTGGATTCTGATGGTGGGAATAGCGAGTTTTATGAGGAGATTCCGCAGGTTAGGTGTCGACCACAATGACCCTCGGTGGAAGAGGAAAATAGGCGCTGGGAGGCGGGGTTGCGGACTGATCTTCCTGAGTTCCATGGGGGGCTGTGTTGGGTTGAAAACCTAATGGTCTATTTTATTTCCGCAAGTGCAAGGGCTATTGCAATATAGCGAGTGCAAGTACGGGTCAATTTCACGAGGACAGGGTTTGCTTTGGAATGAATTTGTTTTTACTAAGAAATACAAATGAGATTGGGAGAAATATAGTTTGTTTTGAGAAGAAAATATAACATACATAGAAAATACTTTAGGAAAACTCTTATAAATGGAAGCATTCTCGGGATTGGAAATCATTTAGTCAATTATTCATCATTTAGTCATGTCTTTGAAAATATACATACTCATCGAAATCAAGGATGGTACGTTAAGCCTACACTACTTCTCACGATCAAGCAAGTAGCGTTTGTATCCTTCACTAATTATGACCTATCTCTCGATGGCCCATAATTAGCAAGAACCCATTAAAGTTCGCAAATCAACGTACTTTCCATTCAAGGAACATCCCTAGGCCATTAAACTACTCTCGTGATCAATGAAACCTAGTTCCTTTATATGGTTCCGTCTATCGAGATTCACAGCTACGTCCTTCTCTTGATTGACTAGAATCATACAAGTTGGACGTCTCCAAAATGTAAGTCATTTTAAGATTAATATAAAGAAATTGTTTAGATGAAAAGAAATGACAAGACTTTTAAAAAAGATGATGAACAAAAGACATTTTGAGTTTCCAACCCCAAGAATATGGGGGATTACTCACTAGCCATGCTTAGAACAAACATAAATAAAGATATAAAAGAACTTATTGTTTGGATTGAAGACAAGGCTGAGAATAACACTACAAGAAAAAGGGGTATTTGTGAAGGCCAAAAACCGTCCCAAATACCGTCAAAACGGTCCCAAAAAGTATTTGGGACGGCCTTGGGACAGTTTTGGCGCCCTCCCAAATACAAGGGTGCCAAATACATTTGTGACAACCCAAAACTGTCCCAAAAAGTATTTGGCACGGAAATGGTGATGGTTGAGCATGTCTATCTTATTTACGAGTATTTGGGACGGTTTTTAGTGGCCCGTCCCAAATACGTATTTGGGACGGTTTTGTTTACCCTTCCAAATACATTAGGCACGATTTTTTCTGCCCTTCCAAATACATTTGTCATGCTTTTGTTCACCGTCCCCAATACATTTGGCACGGTTTGATTGTCTCTCGAAATACATTTGGCACGGCTACGGTTGCCCTTCCAAAAACTGTTTGGGATGGTTTTGTTCCTCCCAAATACCATTGACACAAACACATACAAGAATACGCCAGAAAATGCTATATTGTAATCAATCTAGGCATCACCATATATACAATTATTAAAACAAAAACACTTGCATTTAACTATCTTAAAAATACTCATACAAAGTCATGTCAAGTAACTCAAACCGTAAACATATGTCTACATAACTTAGTATGTATATGCAAAAAGTAATATTCAATTCTACTGCAGTTATTGTCTTTTATTTGAAATGGGGCTATACATTTGCAAAAAGTAAATGCAAGAAATGAATTTGGCAAGTAAATGCATAAGAAAAGAAGCATGCCAAGTAGCTTCAGAATGTCTGTGAAAGTGGCCTACAAAATAAACAAAAAGAAACAGCCTATGTCAGTGGTTTGAGAAAATAATGCAAAGTGATTCCTCGAACAAAAAAAAACATACCCACGTTTCAATACAGATAATCCAACAGGTAATTCCATTTCGTGAAATGTTTCATCGCAAAGATCAAAACACAAGATCACTTTACGTTTGTTGACATCTACATCAGCAAACCAGTGTATAGCCCCATTAGAAAACACAGACGAGAAGTGTAACTTGACAGAACGTGGGACATTGTAACTCAAGGTAACCCTTTTCCAAGAATCACTTCTCAAACTATACACCTCCACCATAGGCCACATTTCCCAATTCAAAGCATTGTAAAATATCCTGACCACCTTATAATCACCACTAACACTATCAACCCCAAATCCAAAAATTGATTCATATTTATCTAAAACTTCAACAACATTGCAAGACGATGGAAGGAGTTTCAATTTCCTAAGAGAAAGATTACACAAAAACAACTAATTCAAATCACGAGGATAGTTACCAAAATAGAAAACCCCATTACAGTAACAAATCACATGACCGAATTTAAAAATCCAACGATGGTTAGAGTTCCAAGGGATTTTGAAATCAATTGAAATTGTTTGGTCCAGAATTGAGCAAATGTTGTCACCATTTCTTGATAACGAACCCTAACTCGATTCCGCTACGCATAATCGAAAAGAAGAACACTGATCTCTAAATCCAACCAAATTCAGTCATGAAAAACCGATCAGAACTATGGAATAGAATGAAATTGAACTAAACTTAGCAACGAGATCGAACGAAGAGAGAGACGGAGACCTTAGCAGACGAACCAAGATCGGAAAGCGAGAGAATAATCAAGAGAGATGCTTACCTTCGATCGGGAATCCCCAAAGCTGTCGAACCGAGATCGGAGACCTAGCAGACAGAAACGGACGACAATTGCGAGAGAGTTAGCCATCGAACAGAAAGCGAGAGAGAAAGCGAGAGAGATTACCTTTGACCGGGAATCCTAAAGCCGTCGAACCGAGATCAGAGACCTAGCCTAGAAGACGAATGGACGACGAGAGTGTTTGTGTTCGAACTGAAAGCGAGAAAGCGAATTAGTTTAGGTGAAACTGTTCTAAAATCCTAATCTCGGAGGGAAACGATCGCGGGAAAAATTGGCCAAATTTTCACAACAATTGGTACGGTTGGAAATCAAAATGTCCTAATAAATCTTATATTTGGGAGGGCAGTGAATGAGAGTGCCAATTATTAAGCATTTGAGAGGGAAAGGGGAAAAGAGTGCCAAATACTAGAGTATTTGGTACGGATATATCCGCCTTCCCAAAAACAGTTATTTGGGACCGCATTTTTGCCCTTCCAAAAAATATTGTCACAAAAAGCCCTTTTTCTTGTAGTGTAACTTCGATCTTTTATTGCTTTTGATACTTCAACAACAAATCCAAGAACACAAGTTTGATCTTCAAGAAATCTATGAAGTAAATATTGCTAGAGTTTTTGCTATGTAATCTCAGGTGTTTAGATATAAAATCTGATATATTTTGACTGATACAAATGGCCTTTAAATAGGCATCCTAGGCTAGGGATGTGTTTCTTCAAAAAGCCATCCTAGGCTAGCGATATATTTTGACTGATACAAATGGCCTTTAAATCGGTATCCTTGGTGCCAAATTGGGATTTGAACTGGCCAATATGCACGGCCGCTCCCCATTCTGCTGGACGGCCGCTCTGCCTGGTTTGGCCGGCCACTTTGCTGATTTGGGGCCATTTTGGCCTGGCAGGTGCACGACCGCTCCAGAGAGTAACGCACGGCTGCCCCACTTTGGTTTTGGACTGAATGTCCATTTTGAAGCTGTCCTTCCTTGCTTTTAATCCCTTAGTGTTTCCAAAGCTTCATTTGTCCAATAAATTGACTTAAAACCTGTAGAAAAGGCTAAACTATAACAACAAGTGTAAAATCGAAAAATTGAAATAAAGTAAGCTAATTTATACTATTTTAAGACTAAAAGGGAATAAAAACTAAGTTAAAACTAAAGATAAGATGATATAAATGACTATATAAAAGTCATTTATTAAACTCCCCCACACTAAACCCTTGCTTGTCCCCAAGCAAGATTATGATAAATATAAGATGGAGGGGATGAAAGAGCATAAAATGATAATAATAGTGGGATCTCTCAGAAAAATGCATAAATGCTACAAGATTTAATTGCTACAAAGATATTGCCTTTCTTTTACCTTCTCAAATTTTATATAACCTTAGATTATATAGAAAGAGGTTTTAGGAGGATTTTTAAGAAAGTAATCTTGGAAAACAATAAATCATTATAGCAAAAATGGTATTTGATAAAACAAAACATAATATAGAAAAGATGAATTTTAGGATCATAAGCTTGGTACATTAAGAAACTTTCACTCTTCAAGAGTGTATTTGTGAAAAATATTGCTTGAAAATGTACAAAAATAATGATCATCTTATTCACAAGATAGGAGTATTCATGAGAATTGACATGCATTTTTGAATCACTAGGATGGAGATGGATGATGGTAGTGGAAAATTTCATCAAGGCTACAAAAAGTTATCTTGCTTAAACGTGTTATTATTTTGCAAAAGGCTTTAAGTGAATTTGATTCTTTCAAGTAGGAGACATTGTGGCTGCGAACCCCATATTCCTAATACTTAGATAAAAAACACTTAACATTATTTCCATTTTGGCAAGAGTGCACCGTCGCAGCGAATGCCTTGCCCCGAGTTACTTACGGAAATAATAGAGACTTTTAGCTTTTCTTTTCAAAGTTAGTGACAAAGTCACTTTTAAGATAAAATTTTGTTGCCTTGATTCAATCTAGTGGAAATGGAAGGATGGATTTTATAAAGGGCTATGATTCAAAAAGATGCAAAACATTCATGAATATTTCTAAGAAAGGAATAAAAATCAAAGATTTAGAATGTACAATTTTAAAGAAACAACTCATAAAAATTTCACAAACTTTTAAAATAACCAAGAACTTAAGATGATTGGGAAATTTCAAAAATTCTAACTATGCTTTTCTTTATGAAATCCTATATAATGCTATATTGGTTTATGATGCCTTAATTACTTCCTAAAAAGTATCCCTAAGTTTTTCCCTAATGATTCAAAGGTTATAGAAAATAAGAGAAGGGAAGGAAAGATATTATCTAAAGGCAATTAGCAAGCATAAAAATGATCAATCATAGGATTTTTTTTTTATTTTTTTATAAACTAGATGCATACATAATTAAAAAGAAAATTCAAACTAAGTTAAAAAGAAAGAAAAATCTAAACTAGAAAGCATATAAAGATAGATAAATACCCCCCCCCCCCCACACTTGAGGCGAACATTGTCCTCAATGTTTTAGGACAAAGAAAATTTGGGGTGGGTAAAGAGAAAAAAAATTAAAAATAAAGAAAACTTACGGATATGATGGTGGCTATGGAAAGTTGTCCCAATTGTTGACTCCATTGTTGTAGATCGTGTTCACTTGCCTTTGAATTGTATTTACACAACCTTGGATGTCATTCCGGAAGTAATGGAATTCTTGGGACAAAGTGTCAACCCGGTTGATGATTTGATTATTCTGTAGCTCTATCCGATCAAATCTGGCATAGAACTCCGACCGCAATTGGGTTGGGTCGGGGTGGTTTTCTTCTTCCTCTTATTCTTCTTCTTCTTCTTCTTCTTCTTCTTCTTCTTCTTCTTCTTCTTCTTCTTCTTCTTCTTCTTCCTCTTGGTTTGCTCGGCTTGATTGGCCTCCCCCTTGGTTCATTGCATTGGGAAAGGTCCAAGTTGGGGCTTGATAAGTTTGGGCAAAGGGGAGGATGGTGCTAGGCAAAACAATGTAGGGCATTTTATCGGGCCCTACTAGCCAATTATACTCCCCACGGCCTCTATCCGAAATCATTTGCATAATTCGTGGGTCGGAATATCCAACTTTGTGGACCCCGGAATTTCAACCCAATCATTGGGCACCACAAGCCCAAAATGTTTAGCAAACAAAGTCACCATACCACCAATATGAATCTCCCCATTGAAAGTCGGGGAGACAATATCACTCATCAATTCAATCAAGAAATGGCTCAAATTCACCTTCCTATGAGCCCTCACCAATGACCACAACAAAAATAGTTCCTTCTTATTCACCGTACCCTTGTCTTCCCTTGCAAATACGGTACATGCATAAAACCTATGCATAAGTTGAAGGACGGGATGGGTGATGGATGAGGATTTGGTGGTCCTTGATTTGAGGGACGGCATTTAGGTGATTTGCGCCCAAAAGACATTCTCCCTAAACTCAATGGGAGGATCGGCTTCATAATTTGTATAAGATGGCCACCTAAGAATCTGGTTGACATTAAAAGAAGTGAGATGACACTCCTCACCACAAAGATGGAAATGAAGATGGATTAACTGATAAGGTTCCCCGATTTGGCTACAAACTTCCTTTGAAAACTCTTTCCTCATGGTACAAAGAAACTCCAAAGTAATCCTTTCATAGGTTTTCTCATGCAACTCGAGAAAACCGGCACAACCAAATCCACGATGGAACTTGCTCACATTAGAATAAATATCTAAGGTTTTGAGGGCAGGGATATCGGGAAATTGGGTAGGCCTCATCCTCTTAGAACGAAGGGCTGTAAATCTAGCCACTTCGGAAGATTCATTAAACTCAATACCCAAATTATTGAGTGTTGGGTTCAGATTAGGGGTTGGGGCTGAGTCCTTTCAGGACCTCTTGGAAATTCTCTCAGTGGCTTTTCCCTTTCCCTTTCTTCCTTCCATTATAGCAAAAAATTTCAAGACCCATCTATTGAAGAACAGAGTAAGAGAAGAAGTATGTTACCCAGAGAAATTGATGTCCAAAAACCTTGAAATCTTTGATGCACTGTTTCAAACCACCAAAAAGCTTCCTTCTTGAGCTTCAATCCTTTGAAATTTCTTCAGTTTTTGAAATGGGGTGAAGGTTTGGGAATTCTGGATTTGGGGTTTGGATGGGTGTTTTTATGGAGATTTGGAGATGGAAAGGTGCTTGGAAGATGAAATTGTGGTGGATTGAGGGTGTATTGTGGGAGTATATGGTGGATGTGGGAGGATTTATAGTGGATAGGGCGGAGGTTTAGAGAGAGAGAGAGAGGTGAAGTGAATTTGGGGAAGAGAGTGAAGAGGCGCCTTTTGATTGAAGAGTCACATTTTTCCAGACGATATGCACGGCCGTGCACTATGGAGTTGCACGGCCACTCCCTTCTGTTGAGCCAACTCACTCTAACTCGTTATGAACTGCACGTCCGCTCCAAGGAATAGAGCACGACCGTGCTCTTCCACTGTTCACCATCAATTTTTTTTATGTAGTAAAATCCTACAAAACAAAGTTAGAAAATAATAATAATAAAAATAAAAATAAATAAAATGAAATAAACAAAAAAAAATAATCCATCGGTTACTATCCCGATGATGCTTGTTTTAGGTCATTAGCTCGACCCTTTTCCGGTAATAGGCGATGCGTGATATCTTGGCGGTCTATCGTCTTTGACAACTCGCCAATGCATCCCTTCCGGAGTGACGACTAAAATTTTATGCGGCACACATGCTTTCCATCCCGATCTTTTTCTTGGTAGAACAAGTTGCCTATAGTCCTTGCACTTTTGAAATTTCGAAGTGCCTTTCTTACTTGGCACCCTTGTCCTCTTTGGCTTCTTCGCTGCATTGTTAGTATCGGGACATGCAGAAATATTTATCACATCATAATCAATATCACAATCTAAAGGTTCATCATTCATGATATGCTTTTCCATATTATCCTTGGAATGCGATCCCTCACCCATTTCATACTCATCACTTGGGGTGTAGGTCTCTAAATAAGGATCCTCAAGGTCTAATCTTTTCATATCAAACTCGACCTTTTACTTCCCGACATTTAGGGAGAAGGTTCCATTCTTTACATCGATAATTTCCCCTGCGGTGGCAAGGAATGGCCTTCCTAAAATGACTGGAATCTGATGGTCTTCTTCCATATCAAGGATCACAAAGTCGACATGGATGATCAAATTCCCTACTCGACATGGCATATTTTCCATTATACCGATGGGGTATTGTATGGAACAATCTGCCAATTGGAGAGACATGGTGGTGGGCTTGAGTTCCCCTACACCAAGTTTCTCACTCACCGATAATGGCATTAAACATACACTAGCTCCTAAATCAAGCATAGCGTTATCTATGTTAATTCTGCCAACACAACAAGGAATTGAAAAGGTACCCGGATCTTTAAATTTCGGAGGAGGCTTATTTTGTAAAACTGCACTCACTTCCTTCGATAACATAACATTCTCATATTCCATTAGCCTCTCTTTCTCTGAAATCATTTGCTTTAATGGTCTAACACAAAAAGTCATTTCTTCAATTTTTTCAGATAATGGAATGTTAATAATAATAGCATCCAAGTTCTCTAAAAGTTCGGTATAATCCTTGTTTTCTTCTCTAGGGGAATCCGTCCCCGAATTAGTCTCAATCATCGGTGAGATTAGACTAAAACCATCTTTACTAGGGCATTCATTCAGCAATTCATATTCACTCCTAGTGTTCACCATACTAACATGCTCATTCGGCCTTTGAGGTTGACCAGGAAGACTCCCTTGTGGTCTACTCGTTGGGACGGCCTGTTGAGCTTGTTGACTTTCTAGCATCTTATTATGCACTGCTAGGTTATCGAACCTAGCATTCAACAATTTAAAACATTCCCTAAACTCATTATTGATCTTTTGTTGTTTTTCAACTACAAAATCCATTAAAAGATCCAATTTTGATTTAGGTGGAAAGGTATTCAAATTATTATTGTAATTCTTAGATGTGAATCCCAGGGGCTGTGTAGATGGTTGTGGATTTAGAACATTGTTATTCTTGTAGGAGAAGTTGGGATGGTTCCTCCACTCGGGATTATATGTATTAGAATACATTCCCCCCTTCTGCCCGAAAGAATTGACTAAGTTCACTTGAACACTAGAATTAGTGTCAAGCAAATCACTACTATTTGTAATATGTGAGTTAGACCCACGTAGTTCACTCAAAATATTGACATTAGCCATGGGATTGACATTAAGATTCTCAAATTTCTTTAAAATCATGTCAACCTTAGAAGAGATAAGAGTAACTGCATCAACATTATACTTACCAGGAGTACTTTGCTGTTGCTCCCTCTCGTTTGACCATTGATAGTGGTTCAATGCTATGTTCTCAATGAGGTCGTATGCCTCATCGACTCCTTTGTTCATCAATGCTCCTCTTGCAGTGGCATCAATGGTCTCTCTTGTTTTGAATATGAGACCGTTGTAGAAGGTATGAACTATTAACCACTTTTCAAGCCCGTGGTGGGGGCACATTCTGAGAAGCTCCTTAAAACGCTCCCATGCGTCGTACAAAGTCGCACTTCCCGTTTGACAAAAGTTGGTGATCTTCGTACGAATCTGGGTTGTCTTACTCGGAGGAAAGAAACGCCCAAGGAAGGCTTCCTGAACTTGGTCCCATGTTGTTAGAGAGTTTTGAGGGACCGAGTTCAACCATTGCTTGGCCTTATCCTTAAGAGAGAACGGAAAAAGGTGCATTTGTATTGCTTCCGGTGTGACATTCTGGATGCGAGTTGTGTCACAGTACTCCAAAAAAGTTTGGATATTGAGGTTAGGAACTTCAAAAGCATTGCCGCTGTATTGGTTGTTCATAACCATATGTAAAAGCTGCGGCTTAATCTCAAAGTTGGCCGCGTTGGCATTCCGCACAACAATGAGGGATCTAGTTCCCGGAGTACATGGATTTACAAAGTCCCGTAGGGTCCTAGCAGGTGTTGTGGCTCTCCTTCCGGATCAAAGTTGTCAAAGAAGATCCGCGCCCGTTTCATACACTACAAGAGCACTCAACAAGAAGATTAAACGTAACAGATTATCGGAAGTAAAAACTAAAACAAAATTAAAAACAAAAATTATGTAGTAAAGACAAATACAAAAAAAGTAAACCGTATTCTCCGGCAACGGCGCCAAAAACTTGTTGGGTTGAAAACCTAACGGTCTATTTTATTTCCGCAAGCGCACGGGCTATTGTAATATAGCGAGTACAAGTACGGGTTGATCCCATAAGGACAGGGTTTACTTTGGGATGAATTTGTTTTTACTAAGAAATACAAATGAGATTTGTTCATCATTTAGTCATGTCTTTGAAAATATACATACTCATCGAAATCAAGGATGGTACGTTAAGCCTACACCACTTCTCACGATCAAGCAAGTAGCGTTTGTATCCTTCACTAATTATGCCCTATCTCTCGATGACCCATAATTAGCAAGGATTCATTAAATTTTGCAAATCAACGTACTTTCCATTCAAGGAACATCCCTAGGCCATTGAACTACTCTCGTGATCAATGAAACCTAGTTCCTTTATATGGTTTCATCTATCGAGATTCATAGCTACGTCCTTCTCTCGATTGACTAGAATCATACAAGTTGAACGTCTCCAAAATGTAAGTCATTTTGAGATTAATATAAAGAAATTGTTTAGATGAAGAGAAATGACAAGACTTTTATAAAAGATGATGAACAAAAGACATTTTGACTTTCCACCCCAAGAATATGGGGGATTACTCACTAGCCATGCTTAGAACAAACATAAATAAAGATAAAGATAGAAGAACTTATTGTTTGGATTGAAGACAAGGCTGAGAATAACTTCGATCTTTTATTGCTTTTGATACGTCAAGTACAACTCCAAGAACACAAGTTTGATCTTCAAGAAATCTATGAAGTAAATATTGCTAGATTTTTTGCTATGTAATCTCAGGTGTTTAGATGTAAAATCTGATATATTTTGAATGATACAGATGGCCTTTAAATAGACATCCTAGGCTAGGGATGTGTTTCTTCAAAAATTCATCTTCAAAAGACACCTTTTCATGAACTGGTACAGAGTGCACGGCCGTGCACTATGATCTTGCACGGCCGCTCCAGCCTTGGCGCCAATTGGGATTTGAACTGGCCAATATACACGGCCGCTCCCCATTTTGCTGCACGGCCGTTCCGCCTGGTTTGGTCGGCCACTTTGCTGATTTGGGGCCATTTTGGCATGGCAGGTGCACGGCCGCTCCAGAGAGTAACGCACGGCCGCTCCACTTTGGTTTTGGACTGAATGTCCATTTTGAAGCTGTCCTTCCTTGCCTTTAATCCCTTAGTGTTTCCAAAGCATCATTTGTCCAATAAATTGACTTAAAACCTGTAGAAAAGGCTAAACTATACCAACAAGTGTAAAATCGAAGAATTGGAATAAAGTAAGCTAATTTATACTATTTTAAGACTAAAAGGGAATAAAAACTAAGTTAAAACTAAAGATAAGATGCTATAAATGACTATATAAATGTCATTTATCAGGCTGCAGGTGGAGGAAATTTTGGAGTTTAAGAGGGTTCCAGAAGATAGGCGAGTAGCGTTGGTCGCTATGCGGCTGCGAGGTAGGGCCACGGCATGGTGGCAGCAACTTAAGATGTCATGTTCCAGGTTAGGGAAACCCAAAATTGAGTCATGGGAGAAGATGAAGAAGAAACTGAGGGTAGCCTTTTTGCCATACAATTACCAGAGAACATTATTCCAGAGGTTGCAGAATCTGAAGCAAGGCTCACGTTCGGTAGAAGATTATACCACCAAGTACTATCAGTTGCTGGCCAGAAATGACACTCAGGAGACGGTAGATAAGATGGTCGCACGATACATTAGTGGGTTGCGGGTCCAAGATACCCTGAATATGTTCAATATTGGGTCAATTTCAGAAGCACACCAGTGTGCACTAGCGGTCGAGAAACAAACAAGGAGGTTTGGCAGTGGCGGTGCAACTGGAGGGAGCAGTACAACCGGTGGAAACACCAGTAACACGGAAACAAGCACTCCTAATACAGTCAAGGCAGGCAGTCAGATTTCCAGAAGGGGCGCAGATAGTAACATTAAGTGTTTTGAGTATGGCGAGGTTTGACATTGACAGGTAGATTGCAAACCAGCTGGAAAGAAAGTGTTGTTTAATGAAATAGAGGAGGATATATGTGTTGGTGTAATGCCCTAGGCTATAGTTATGTTTAACTTGAACCATTATGTATCATCTTTATCATTTATTATAGAGCATGTTTATTTGGTTCATTATATGTTTTGCATGTTTATTATATTGAACTGCGTCCCTAGTTGTTGTGAACAACTAGTATAAGTAGGTAATGGATAATCATGGAGATTATTATATGCATGGAGATGCACATTACACTTATGGGTACTTGCTAGAGAACAAGTACTGGATTTGACCTACTTATGAGATTTATGACATGGTCTGTTCTCATGATTAAATCTCATGATAGTCGTGCCATTGGAATCCTTAGTATCTGAGATTATCATCGTCTTCCACATGATGAACGTTGCGTTTAATATAGTCTAACACTATCATTAATCGGATAGCAATAAAGGCTATGTTAGCACGATTGAATTCATGTAGGGAAGAATGATAAGTCAAGATGAGATTTGTCCCTCTTATGAAGAGATATGTTTGCTTGGGCCCCTCGATGAATAATGTTGATGAAATGTGTGGCCACACTCAAGTGATTTGATAGAGATTAAAGGCATTTGGATTATCAACATATTCGGGATTGAGAAAGCATTGAACGGAATGAGTTGCCATAGACCATGACTCATATTCAATTGGACATCATGCCCTTGGGGACGAGACGTGCCAGCGGCTAAAAGCTGGTCCATACGCTTTTCCTTGGCAGCTTAGGTTTTAGTTTTTGACAAGGATTCTTTCCCTAATAGTTAGGGATTTATATTTGATATAAATAGAACCCTTTGGTCAGCCAAAAACACAAGTAATTTTGGGGTTTATGAAACACAAAATTGAGATCTAGATTTAGAATCAAAGATCAAACACCTTTTAGCTATTGATTATTGAAAATCGTTTCAATAATCGGAATCATCTAGCAATCAATCAAGAAACGTTCGTGGTTCGTTCAAGTGTGGATTACCGATAGAGGGTGATACGTTAATCACCAAAAGCTTGAAGCCTTCAATCATCGATTCTTCACAAGGTAAAGAACAAGGAGAAGATCAAAACCTTTGTCAACGATTTTGAGATCCTGTGACGATGTTGAAATTTTCCAACTCGCGGAAGAAATTCGATTTTCGTTTCTTTGAAAACCAAATAAAAACCGGAAAAATGGAGTCGCCACGCCATTTTTGTTTTAAGGGCCAAAACTTTGAAAAATGCCCGAAATAAGAGATTTGGGTTCGGAGGTCACGTTACACGCCGGGAAGAACGTTAGTGTTCACCCGGAATGCCTCGTAAAACGAGTCTTCCAAACATTTAAAATCATTTGTGTGTGTGTGTGTGTGTGTGTGTTACTTTGGCCAAAATAAGTTGAAACTGAGGAAACCAAAAATTGGGAATTCTTTATAAGACTTTGGAAAGATCCCATGATTTTTGGTGTGATTTTTGGATTGAGATTTGGTACTCAAAAGATTTTTGGAAGTTGAAAACCATTTCTGCCAGAATGAAAAAGGCAGTGGACACTTGATTTTGAAATGGACTTTAGGGCTTGAAAACTCCAGAATCTAGGTAAAGTCAGAGAATGAAAAATGTTCAAAACACCTTAAATAAGGTTTATGTAAAAGAACTTTTCATTTTGGAGATGATTTGAGGGACCAAAACTTTCTGGAAATCTCAGATATGAAATCTGGACTTCCAGAGACTGAGGAACTGACCTTTAAAAGAAAATTTGAAAAAGGGAGTTTTATTCACGAAAAAACTAAAGTAAAAATATGTCTGGAAAGCTCTGGATGTTGGCTACAAAAAGTGTTTTGTAGTCAACACTAAATTCCAAGTTTATCTGTGTCCAAAAAATTATACCATGGACTGAGGTCTTAGAAAATTGCTACTGGACAGCAACTTCTTCTTGAGGAAAAACATGATTTTAAAGGGGGTTTGGCATCCATGCTTGTCCCCATTTCCCTAGGTTTTGATTAGTGATCACTTGAAATTTAATTGGTGAATCTACTATATTAAACCATCCTTGGGGTACATTAGGACTAAGCACTTCATTTGCTTGGGAAGGGGAATTTTATCCTTTGAAAATGAGATTTGGTGTATGAAAATGATTTTTAGGGTTTTGAAAATGTGTTTTCTTTGCAAGTAAGTAAGAACACTTTGAAAATAATATTGATCCTTGTAGAAGATCATCCATGGAGATGAACTTCCATGGTGATCTTCTTGGATCTAAGACAAGAAGATGAACAAACTACATTTTGGAGTTTGAAAATGCATGCATGAATGAAGGAGTTTAGGGTAAGGAGAAGGAGGGTTTACCAATCTTCTTTGTGTTTTGAGTTTTAGGCTTGAATGTGAGAGTGTTTGAGGCTTGAATATGAGAGTGTTTGAGTGAGTGTGATTTTGGGTGAATAGTTGAGAAAAAGGTGACAATTCTAGAGAATTCTCACTGTTTTCTCTCTATTTTCGCCAAGGTGCAGTTGTGAAAAATTGTTTTTTCTCCCTTTTTTTTCTGAGACTGGAGGGCTCAATTTATAGCCCTCTGAAAATTGCAATACCATCCGCGCAGAGGGTTCCTGCAGCGTGCACTGTTTATTAATTGCAGCTGCAGGCTTTGGACACAAAGAATATTTTTCAAAAAAATCAAACTGGTTATGTTTTTCAACTTACCAGATTCGGATTTTTCCATTTCTTTTGCTTTTTGAGATTCTTTTCTAGGTTTAACCTTAAATAACAAAGCCCACTTTGCCCTTGCTTTGTTAGAAAAGTTAGGAATGTTAGGAATGTTAAGAATGTTAGGGCTTTCGTTAATTTTCTAACAAAAATACTAACAACTCAAATTGGAGCACTTACAGTAGCCCCTCGGCGATGACGCTTTTGAAGGAAGCGGGGTCGTCGATAAGAGTAAGGCTCCATATTTGACAGGATGATCGAGTGATCGAGTGGCTGAACCTATTTAATAGGCTACCTACGTAACCTTAAGAGGAATCAAGCCGGCCGTAGTTCGGGTCTTTGACCATGGAGATGATGGCGTTTTAGGTGCCTCGAACCTTGAAAAGCGAGCTCTGTAGTCGGGTGCTGGAGAGAAACTTCTGCTGGGATAAGAGATGACCATTTTGGCCTGGGATGGCTGAAATTGTATATCCGCTCCGTCGGGGATAGGAATGACCATTTTCTGGTCGGATGGCTATCCGCTCCTGCTGGGATAGGAATGACCATTTTGGTCTCGGTGGCTGAAATTGTATATCCGCTCCGCTGGGATAGGAATGACCATTTTCTATTTGGATAGGTGAACCTAATGATAGGCTACCTACGTATCCTTAAGAGGAATCAAGCCAGTCGTAGTTCGGGTCTTTGACCCTGGAGATGATGGCGTTTTAGGTGCCTCGAACCCTGAAGATGATGGCTTTTTAGGTGCCTCGGACCTTGAAGATGGCGTTTTAGGTGCCTCAAACCTTGATGATGGCGTTTTAGGTGCCTCGAACCTTGATGATGGCATTTTAGGTGCCTCGAACCTTGATAATGGCGTTTTAGGTGCCTCGAACCTTGATTTGAAATGGCCTTTCGGTGGACTTTGTCTGCTGCCGAAGGAGAGGGTGACCGTTTTGGTCGAGTGGCTGGACCTAATGATAGGCTACCTACGTATCCCTAGTGGGAATCAAGCCCTTTCGTAGTTCGAGATCTACTCGAGATTCCGTTGGCTTTTGGGATTCCGTTAACTTTGCTGGGGATTTTGTTAGCCTTTGCTGGGGAAAAATCAGACGTATTCGTCGGAGAAATTGGCCTTACGTTTTACTGCCGGGGAATGAAGATGAGGAAAGAAACGGGGTTCCGTTAATTTCTGTTGGAGAAATCGGTCTTACGTTTTACTGCCGTTGATGATTTTGATGAAAGAGACGGGATTCCGTTATCTTTCTCGAGGAAATCGGACTTACGTTTGACTGCCGTCGAAAGATTTTGATGAAAGAAACGGAATTCCGTTAACTTTCTCGGAGAGATCGGACTTACGTTTTACTGCCGTGATTGAAATTGATGAAAGATATGGGATCCCGTTTCTTTCTCGGGGGGATCGGACTTACGTTTTACTGCCGTCGAATGATTTTGATGAAAGAAACGGGATTCCGTTAACTTTCTCGGAGAGATCGGACTTACGTTTTACTGCCGTCAAATGATTTTGATGAAAGAAACGGGATTCCGTTAACTTTCTCGGAGAGATCGGACTTACGTTTTACTGCCGTGATTGAAATTGATGAAAGATACGGGATCCCGTTTCTTTCTCGGGGAGATCGGACTTACGTTTTACTGCCGTCGAATGATTTTGATGAAAGAAACGGGATTCCGTTAACTTTCTCGGAGAGATCGGACTTACGTTTTACTGCCGTCGAATGATTTTGATGAAAGAAACGGGATTCCGTTAACTTTCTCGGAGAGATCGGACTTACGTTTTACTGCCGTGATTGAAATTGATGAAAGATACGGGATCCCGTTATCTTTCTCGAGGAGATCGGACTTACGTTTTACTGCCGTTGATGATTTTGATGAAAGAGACGGGATTCCGTTATCTTTCTCGGGGAAATCGGTCTTACGTTTGACTGCCGTCGAATGATTTTGATGAAAGATACGGGATTCCGTTATCTTTCTCGGAGAAATCGGACTTACGTTTGACTGCCGTCGAAAGATTTTGATGAAAGAAACGGAATTCCGTTAACTTTCTCGGAGAGATCGGACTTACGTTTTACTGCCGTCGATGATTTTGATGAAAGAAACGGGATTCCGTTAACTTTCTCGGAGAGATCGGACTTACGTTTTACTGCCGTCGAAAGATTTTGATGAAAGAAACGGGATTCCGTTAACTTTCTCGGAGAGATCGGACTTACGTTTTACTGCCGTCGAGTGATTTTGATGAAAGAAACGGGATTCCGTTGACTTTCTTGGAGAGATCGGACTTACGTTTTACTGCCGTCGAGTGATTTTGATGAAAGAAACGGGATTCCGTTGACTTTCTCGGAGAGATCGGACTTACGTTTTACTGCCGTTGAATTCTTTTAAAAGGGGGGCTAACTTTGGTTAACTTTGGTTAACTCTGTTAAGTTGAGGACTAAACTTCAGAGTCCTGAAATTTTAAAGGGCAAAAGGGTCATTTTGGCCCTTCAAAACCATCCGCGCGGATCGGGTTGAAAGTCAAATTGGTTTAAATGAGGGCCAACGCCCTTTCTTCTTCTTCCCCACAATTTTTCAGTTTTCCGAGAGAGAAAGAGAGAAAAACGCAAAAATCGCCATTGTTGGTCCTAGGAGCTCCGAAATCTTCCGATTTTCTTCGATTTTCAAGCAATGGAACACGGGGGAGTTGCTTTTCAAGGACAAGGACGCGGCTCGGTCGCGGAGAGACGATTGGAGCTTGTCCGAATGAGGAGGCATTATTCTCTTTCGCAATCGATTGCGGAGGAGCCATACCCCGATGCGTGGCAACATTGGGCCACTGATCCGAGTCTCCGAACGGTATACTTCGAATCTTTTCCATTCTCTTTGTCGATTTTTTTGTTTGAAATTGATTTTTGTGATTTTTTCCCTTTTTTTTAAAAAAAATCGAAAATTGCAATGCTCTTGGCCTTGGATTTTGATTTTGATGATATGCATGTTGCAATGAGTTTATGGGTAACCCAAATGTGCATTTTGTTTGAAAAGAATGGGCATTTTGCCATTTTTTTTTAATGTCCGAAAATTGTAGTTAAAATTCGAAAAATTTGTGTTTTTGACTTTGAATCTTGATTTTGATGATATGCATGTTGCAATGAGTTTATGGGTAACCCAAGTATGCACTTTGTTTGAAAAAAGGAATGGGCATTTTGCCATTTTTTTGAAATATGAGACGGTGATGAAAACTTGCCCGAATCCGGGACGGATTTTTTTTGTTGCAATGTAGAATTCTCGCAATGTCGATATGACATGAATATATGCATGCTTTTTTTTTTTTTTGTGAAAACATGATTTCTTGTGAAAAATGGGACGGATTTTTGCTCCCGTTGATTGAATGAATGACTTGTGAAAAACTGTTTATTTGTGCTATTTCATGAAAAATGGGACGGAGTTTTTACTTCCGTCGACTCGATGTATGAATGAATGAGTGGTGATTGTTTGAAAACTCTTTTCCCTTGTGCAAGAAAAATGGGGCTAGGATCATTGTGTGCTGTTATGCTGCCGAATTTTCTTCAAAATTTTATGATGCATGTGTATGCTCTCTCTTTTTTTTTTTTTTTGAATGCAAAATTTTGACACTTTTGACATTTTTGTTTCCCTCTCTTTTTTTTATTGCAGGGTGGAAACAATTTCGTGACGGAGCAGCTGAACAAGATGAAGACTCGAGGATCAGTGGAGTCTGTTATTGGTCTATGGGACCGGCTTCCAGATATGGGCAGAGGAGCGATGATGAGTCCTAGACAGATCGTCATTGAGACTGGCTTGTACGAGTTCATCGAGTGCTTGAGGGGGTTGGTCAAGTTTCCCAAGAGTAAGGGCCTGATTTTCGCTTTGGCACAGCACTGGTGGGACGTGACCCACACATTCCACTTCTTCTGGGGCGAGGCGACGGTTACGCCTTCTGATTATGCTGCGATTACGGGCTTGTCCTTTAACGGACGGAGCATTGAGTGGAGAGACGGCGCGATCTCGGATCTCGCAGCCCTTCTAGGGATTTCCCCTATTCCCAAAAAGGGGATGGGTATGGAGTACGCTGTGGTCGAGGGAAAGATTGTGGAGAGCATTGGGAGCTATGAGGCCGGGGATGAGAGGATAGGCGCTGAGCAGATTGCCAGGGCTTTTCTATGGTTTGCTTTTTCGAGCACCCTTTTTGGACACGTCGAGGGGACGGCTGTTTTTGCTTTGCTGCGATCTCTGGAGGATGTGAGGATGGCCGGAGAGGTCTCTTGGGGAGAGGCAGGGCTGGCAGAGCTCTATTTTGCTCTAGATCGGTATAGCCTGGAAGGTCCGTCAGCCCTTGACATGCTTCGAGTTCCCTCTGGAGGTATAAGCTTTCCTTTTGCTTTCCCTCTTTTCCTTAAGCACGTATCTTTTTTCGCACTTAATTGATGTGACCTTTACCTTTCGCAGGTATGGGCGTTGGAGTTCTTTCACGTCACGATGTGGCGACAGCCGGCGGAGTATATCGGGGCGTATCCGGCCATGCGTTCCTGGTCCAAGTATGCCCGGGAGAAGAAAGGTTCCAGAGGGCGCACGACCCTCAGATACAGGGACTGCCTGCCTTTGACGGGGGCTGAGACGGATGAGGGGATGATATTCTATCCCTGGGATCGTTTCGATGTGGCGCAGCTGAAGGGCGCTGAGGTATGGACCGTGCAGCGGAGGATTTTGAGGGACTTGACTTGCGACGTGTATTATCTGGGGGAGAGAGTGACGCACCAGCATGGCGTGAATTTGCCTTTGATGACACCGGTGGAGCCTCCCGCCGACATGATGCATCCGAGTGAGAGATCGGAGACCTGGGGTGATTACCGAGGCGGCCAGCACTTCTCGGCATTTGTGGCGATTGAGCAGTACCCGGTATTCATCTTGAGGAGGTTGAGGATGCCCCAGGTCCTTGAGCGGGAGGGGGTAGGGATCGTACGGTACCCGCGGACGGACTTTTCATATGTCCAGGATGGGGTCCGATTGAGGGTGCAGATCCCTCAGCCTGAGCGGCTTCCACGAGCTTTTCAGCCTCGTCCGGGTATGAAGGTATGGCTTCTTCTTCCCACCTCTTTTTTTTTTGTCTTCTCCATTCTCGCTTCATCATTTTTCGCATCACTTTTTTTTTGATGACTTTCTTTCCGTGCAGTTTCCGGAGGTGGTCGTGGAGAAGCTGACGAAACAGGTGATCGGGGTTAAGAGATTCATTAGAAGGATGGTTGCTTGTGGAGCCCCTCAGGCCAGAGCGAGGCGAGCACAGCCGGCGCCTGTCAGGCGGGAGGCTTCCCCTATTCCTTAAGAGACTTCTTCTGAGACTCCTCTTTCTCCTCTCATAGATCCCCGCGTGGTGCTGCCTTCGGACCACGTCATTCTCGGGGATTCGTACGGGCAGGGACACGTCTGGCATCATGGTGGATCTTCTTCGCACGTCCAGGAGTCCGACGCATTCACCTTCGGATATGATTTCTTTGCGGATCTTGGCTTGCCCTACCAGAGCGTGCCGGTTGGTCCTGACGAGCCTTCTTCCGGAGACGAGGACGATGACTCTGTGCGCGAGACATTCATGGCTACCGAGGAGGCGGGCCCGAGCCGCAAGAGGGATCGGGGGAAGGCGCCGGCCACCGAGGATTCCGATTGACTGATTTCCTGAGACTGATTTTTGGGACTGTACCTATTTAGACAGATACACTTTATTTTCATGCACATTTTTTTTTGCTTTTCTCTTTTCTTTCTTTTTTTTTTGGAATGTAATAATCTAGGATTATTGTTACCTACTTTTTTTTTTGATGTTTTTTTTTTATGCAATGCTGTATGAATGCAATGTTGCATGAGCCTCGGTTTTTTGGCAAGGGTGTAGATGTTTGGTGTATGGACTGGTTTGGACAGGCTTTGGCTGGGACAAAATATTCCTTTGTGGTGCAGCAGTTTAAACTGCAGCAAAAATTTTTTTTTTGGTAACAAACTCATCCGCGCGGATGGGACAGACTTCTGACACTGTCCTTCAATTTTGCTTCAGATCTTGTCTTCATTTATTTCAAATTCAAATACCTTCTTCAACCACTAGTTCAAACAGCCATTTTCGGGGAGAATGAGAGAAAAACAATAGAGAGAATTGTGAGCATGAGAAATCCACCCAAATTATCCCTAAATTCTCAAATGCAATTCTTCAACAAGTTTAAAGAGTGGTCTCGGGAGATTATGCATGAGAGGAGCTCATTCTTTGAAGAAAGGTACAAGATACGATGCTTGTGGTCTCTCAAGGAATTGATTCCGGATTATGAGCTTTTGAGAGCTTCTTCCTCATTTTGGGACACTAGAAGGCATGTTTTTTGCTTCTCTTACAATGAAATGGTCCCGACTGTTGAAGAATTTCGGGCTTTGCTTGGTGGTCCTGAGGTGGAGGAGATTGCAATTCCTTTGCCTGGAGGAGCCTCTTTCGTTGATAGGTTGTGCAACCTCCTTCATCTTTCCCCGGAGGAAGCACAAGGTATGATCTGTGGTCCCGATCATTTTGATATTTCTGGTCTTCCTGATAGATTTAGGGGCTTAGGCTTGGTGGATGATGCCTATTGGGATGCTTTTGCTCTTTGCATGTTTGGTACCTTGTTCATGGTTTACTCTTTTGGGATCTGTCATCGGGCTCTGCTAGATGTAGTGGTTCACTGTCGCTTGGGCAGAGACGTTGTACCTTTGATCTTGGGAGAGACTTTTCATGCTCTCGACAGGCTGGCTACCGGGAGACGGTATATGCACGGGGGCAGCCCGTTCCTCTTGACTTTGTGGCTGATGGAACGCCTGGGGGTTCTTCGGGAAACATCGGATATGATCAAGCCTTGGACATTCGCCAGGAGAGGGGTTGCTGTAGATTTTGATGATCAGGGCTCATGGGAGGGTTGGATGGCTGGCGGACAGAAGATATCAGATGGTCAGTGCCTTGTTGGCGGGTGGAGACTCGCAGAGTACTTCAGGACGGGTCTCATGTGGTCATGCTTCCGGGGCTTTCTCAGTCCAGCTTCTATATTCCGGCTTTAGTTCTGAGGCAGTTTGGTTTGGAGCAGACTCCTTTGGAGGACTTTGATGATATAGCCACCAGGGTGGTGGCTTCTGCTTCTATGGATGATCCTTCGGTATTTCCATTTCTGTCCCGAGCATGGAGGTATGACGTCTTTCCTCCTCGGGTTATCCTCAGGCGTCCGAGACCTCGTGTCTCGACCACTTGGTACCTGGATTGGTACGAGAGGCATTTGGGAGAGACTCAGATGGCTATTTTGAGACGGCGTGAGGCCATTGTGGGTGCGGAAAACCTGACAGTTTCGGAGAGGAGGAGGACCGAGGCGAGGGCGAACCCTCACGACTGGAGCGGAGATACTGTGACCGACTATGAGGCTTATGTCAAGAGGCAGGAGAGGAGGGCTCCTATGCTACCAGCTAGGCTACAGGAGATGAGAGATGACGCTAGGGCTACTAAGGCCTAGACAGAGGCTGGTTTGATAGATCCTGTTCCTATACCAGAGCTTGGTAGGAGGAAGACCGACATCTTTCCCTGCTCGTAAGAAGAAGACTCGAAGGGGGAAGAAGAGGGGAGATGCCAGTACGAGCGGCTTGGAGTGACCTTGAGGTTTCCGAGTATCCCTTTCTTGTCGCAGCAGACACATTACTTTGATCATGTATCTTAGTTTCTTTTAGCAGGTTTCCGGTTGTAGGAATGAACCGGGCTTAGACTCATCAAAAAGTTTTTAACTTGTAATGAATATTTGAATTGCTTTAGAGTTTTTCGAGACGCTTTCATGGTCTCGATCGTGTATTGATGTCGAGTATGACTTTTATTTGTGCTTTAGACCGAACCGTTTCCGCCGCCTACGTTCCCTTTGGACAAAGGGCTCGTGTCTCCGTAGTTCGACCCGTTTTTTTTTTGTTTTTTTTTTTTTTTTTTTTTTTTTTTTTGTTTTTTTTTTTTGGTGCAACCCCGTTTTTTACCTAGGCCGCCCTTTTCGGGTTTTCAACCTAGTTGGGTATTACTCTTTTAGCACTCCTTTTTCTTCCTTTTTTTTTTTTAGATATATTTTTTTGTTTTTTTTTTTTTTTGACTTGGTGCTTTACGCGTAGTATCTCGCGCAGCCTTGTCACCATTCACTCGGGTGTACAAAAGGATTTTCGTCGAGGTCCGCAAGTTGCATGGCTCCTCCGAGAAGATTTTCTGGACAACATATGGCCCGACCTGCATGTGTTCCCATTTGCCAAGCGGGTTGATACGGATGACCGGGGCTTCTCTTTCAAAACGAGATCACCTTCTCGGATCTCCCGATGCTTCACTTTCTTGTCGAAGGCTCGCCATTCTCCCTTGGTAAGCTCGGATATGTTCCATTGCTTTCAATCGTCGCTCATCTAGCGTGGCCAATTCATCATGGCGACTTTGGAGCCATTCGACCTCATTGATCCGTCTTTCCAACAAAGACACGGAGTGAGGGATTTCTAACTCGATTGGGAGTACGGCTTCCATTCCGTAGGTGAGGGCAAACGGTGTTTCCCGGCTGCCATTCTCGACGGATGTTCTCGTAGCCCCAGAGTGCCGTGTATAGCTTCTCGGGCCAATCTCCGCCTCGGACACCATTTTCCTGGATGATGTTTTCCAGAGTCTTGTTTGCCGCCTCGACGGCTCCGTTGGTTTGGGGCCCGTAGGAGATGACTTGTGACGGGTTATTCTCGAATTCCGCCAGCCACTCGTCGCATTCCCCTTCGAAGTGGGATCCATTATCTGAGATGATTTCGGTTGGCAACCCGTATCTGCATATGATGTTTTCTTTGATGAAGAGGGCTACTTTCCTTGAGTTGAGGATTTTGTAGGATTTTGTAAGGCATCCTTTCCAGTTCCTTCGAAGAAATCACCAATCTGCGTCTCTTTAGGCTCTTCCGCGGTTCCCAAATTCACACTCGTCAAAATCTCTTTGGCAGCTTGGGCTCGGTTTTCCTCTTCCCGAACAACCTGCTTAAAGATTTTTGTTCTTTTTTTTATTTAATGTGTCTGATTCTTTATCTAATGAATTATTATTAAATGTTTTTTTTTTATTAATTCATCATTAGTTAAAGTGGCAATCAAAGGATACTCAGAAAGGTTCGTCATTTCATTAGGAACGAAAGGAAGTACAGCATTTGCTACAGACTCGTAGTCTTTAGGCGTAAGGCCATCGGACGACCCTAGAGACTCGACCTTAACAATGAGAGACTCGGAGGACTCTTCCTAGATTGACACAAAGGGACGGGAGACCAATCTAGGCTTGGTGATCATTTCTTCTTTGGTCGCGGACGGCCCGAGAGAGTTTCCCGATTCCTTAATGGCATCGTCGCTGGCCTCATGACTCGGGAATTGTACTCGTGCTCCTTCCTCGATCATCGCTACCATTTCTTTGACCGAGCCGAAATCAATCAGTCCGGCACTGGATCTCTTCCCGAATAATCGTTGCATAATCGGACCATCCCAATCATCCGAAAAGACTTCGTGGCTTTGGCCTTCGACACGGTCAATTCAAACTCGTGTTTCGGACCTTCCCGGGCGTAGGAATTGTGGTTGTGAGCTTCTCGAACTGTTCCACTAGGCTTGGCACGCCTTTGAAAGTGTACTCACTCTTCATGGTAGTGGTAGCCCCGGTATCTTGGGTAGGTCCAGAACATTCTACTGACCGGGTTAGCTTTGGCTCCCCCGAACTTGTTAAGGCTATCCTCGTAGCTTCACCCACCCTTTGTAAGAGTGGGCTCGTGATGTTACCCGTTGTGTGGGACCCTTTACAAAGTAGTCACCAAATTAGGACTCGAAAGGGAGAGATTTAGGGTCATCGACCGGGACCCTTCCCGTGATAGCTTCAAATCCTTTTCCTTTTGCCTGTCCACCGAGGAGGCCTCATATCCCGTGCCGTGGCGAAGTTTTCTCGTCCTTTCACCTCGATGAGTTTGTGAGTTCCTTGTTGGTGCTTCCCTGCACCGAGGCCAGTAGATAGCTCATCTTTCTCATCATTTTCAAGACCGGAGGGATTTTATCCCGGTGATTGTCGATCTATGTTGCACACTTGGGCTTGGGAGGCTCGACCGTGAAGCCCGTTAGCATGAGACCTTCCTCATCATGTTTGATTTCCGTAATAGGTATTCCACCCGTATCCGTGCCCTCCAAGGTGACTAAATCCCCATAAATGGTCGTCGTGTCCCCATTCGAGACGAATTTCACACACTCGGTGGAGGCTTGAGGTGAACCCTTGACCCGGTGCAGCCAAGGTCTTCCCAATAAGGCATTAAAAGTGATCGGGATGTCAATAACCCGGAATTCCACAGTATCAATTTCTCGGCCAAACCAGAGGTCCAAAGTAGCAACTCCAAGGACTCGCCGAGATGTCGAGTCGTAAGCTTGATCGTGAGGGAGGAAGGTTTTAAGTCCGTGGACTTGATGTCAAGCAGTGCTCATGATCTTTGCCGAAGAATGTTCATTCCGACCCATTATCAACCAGACCCGAGGAAGGCGTCGTTCATCCAATTGGACCGTGATGAAGAGAGGCTCGTTATGATCAACCCCAAATTGAGGGAGGTCGAGATCTCGTGAAAGTGATTATGTTCCCGTAGTGGATGTTTCCAATCACTGTACCACGTCATCGGGAGTAGCATCAATAGGGACCAAGGTGCGGGCTAGGCTTTCTTCCACCTTTAGCTTGTGGGGATAGGATGAGGTGAGCAGGGACCATGAGAGATGTTGGCCCGTGTTTGCTTCAACCGGTGAGCACGGGATCCTCCTTTCGGGGTCGAGCTTCGGCCGTCTTAGCATAGGGGCGGCGGTTCTCCTCGTGTGCTTGATCTCGTGGCCTTCTTATCTACCTTGGGATTCCCTTAGAAGATTTGCCCGGATCGGGTCAACAGTTAACTTCCTCATCGCTGCTTCTGACTAGATTTCTTCAACGCCGCTAAGGTCAACGAGGAGCCTTTTGGCTATCGGCCACCGGGTTCTGACGGAGTCTAGCAACGGTGAGGGGCCGAGCCGCATCGCTCCTTCCCGGGCGGCCCTTATAACCGCTTCCCAAGTCACAAAGCTTTTGAGTCCGGGGTTGTGTTGTTGCCCCCGGATGGCCCACAGAGCTAGGGCGTCCTCCGATTCGCTCCCATAGTCTGCCTTGCGCAAAGTTATCATACAACAAGAGTCGCTATTGTCGGGGCTTGGCGGCTTTTCGATCTCATCCCTAAGATAGTGCAACCATTCTCGTTCCTTTCTCGTAATACTCGTAGCCGGAAATGATTATAGCATTCTGCGTGGGAGGTGCATCCGGTATCATGCCGGTTTCCAGGACTTCTCTGAGAGCTGACATACATTCGGGGAAGGTGACCTCTTCTTGGGTAACCCTGACAAGGAGTGTTACTTTGTTCCGGGGTGGATTTGATCTGACCATGGTTATTTTATCATTTGGGCGGATGGGAGTTAGTTTCCTTCTCTCTATCAGATCCTCAACTATCAGCCTGGATCGGATGCCTGAAAACCCTTTCCCCAAAGCATGGTAGGCGGTGTTGAACTCTAAGACATCCACGTGCTCAGACCCCGAAAACATCATGGCCTTCATATCCTCGGTTTCATATTCGTCTTCCGAAGTTTCTTCGTCGTCGCTTGCTGACAACCAACCATTGTGTCTGGCTCCCATGGGCTCATTTCCGACACGATTGTTCCAGATTGATTCCGGATCTGGGGCCTCAGTTGACTCTTCGCTCTCGTCATCATCATCGTCATTGCTGTCATTGGAATCATTTTCCCATACTACCGGGATTTCGGCTGAGAGGGAATGCCGATTAAACCCGTTAGGGGAATATGGGTGAGTGCAGCCGCAGAAATTGTCATATGCTCCCATTCCCGGAAGTGATAGTTGCGACTCAGCTTCTCCTCCCAGAAACTGCCGGGGAAGAGTGAGAGGGGGTGGCACGTATTTGACTCCCTACAGATATAGAAGGAGTCCTCCTCTTCCGATTCTTCGCCGTTCTGGATCACATTCGGCCTCTCCCAAAGCCAATTTGCAAAAGTGTACTAGCTCCGCATGCTCCTCGGCCTCTTTGCCGATAAGCCCCAAGACAGCGCTCGCCTAAGCTTTATTGTTCGATTCTTCTCGATTGTTCTAACCATCTTGTGTAAATGGTTCTTTCATGTTTTGACCGGAACAGCCCCAGTTCTTCAGTATCGGTTTTCCCTTCATCCGAGAAATAGCGGGCCTCGTATTCTTGCAGAAGTCTCGACATGAGACCAAGGTTGGTTGATTCGTTCAATATCCTCAAGGCTGAGGGGGAATCCGAATTCAGGATCCTCGACAAGGTTGGCCATGGGTATTTGGGGACCTTCGTCAGTATCTTCCTGGGCATGCGAGGGTTCTCCGCATTCAATCATATTTATCTGATTATGGTTCCTTGGCAGCAGGATTTTTGATCGTATTAGGCCCCTGGGGCCTTCCAACTTTCCTTGCTCTATCAAGCCCCTGGATTGCCTTTTTCAGAGTGAAGCAATTGTCGTTAGATGTCCGTGAGCTTGATGAAAAGCACAATATTTTGAGGTATCCACGGGAGCATTCGGATTCCCGGGTTGGAAATTCTCCAAAGGCCGCAAAGCAAGCCTTCTTTCACCAAATTCCCCTAAAGATGTCGTTCGCAGGCATTCCAAAGTTTTCGAGGTTCATGACCCGTGGCCCGGGCTCGGCGGTTTTCCGGGAGCAAAAGGAGTTGTGTTATTACATTCCCGTCCCGCGTAGTTAATCATCTTTGCCTTTAGTAGGAGCAGGGCGGTGTTTGAAGGAGGAGCCCGATATTCGTAAGCAAAGTGCAAGAAATGGTTGCCGATTGTAAGCCTTTTCAAACTTAGCCGCGGAGTTAACCATGGCCCGTAAGTCTCGAGTACGGGAAGTGACCGAGGGAGGATCTCGATGTGGTTTCGTGCATGACCGAAAGATATCCAGCTTGTTCCTCTTCGAAGGAGGGATGGCCATTTCACCGAGTTTCGCATTCTACCGCTTGTAGAAGTCCCCAACATTCTCATCGGGACGCTGCACTGTTGTTTGTAGGTCAACTCTATTTGTTTCCCATTCCAAGTTGGCCTTGTACTTTTCTGTGAAGGCATTGGTAATCTGGTCCCATGTAGCCCTAGCCTCGGGCTTCAAGCGAAAGAACCATTTTAAGGCACTGGATTTCAAAGATAGACTGAAATAGTCAGCCAATTGCTGATTGGTGCATCCTTTGGCCTTCATTGCCAAGGTATACGTGTCCAGATGGGTTTTTGGGCATGCAGTCCCATCAAAGAGATCCAAGTTAGGCATCACGAATTTGTGGGGTAGAGGAACAATGGAGTCCGGGTCTGTAGGCCGGAAGGCGTATTTCTTAGCGGTCAATTCAAGAATCGCGCTTTCATTTCCTTGTGTTGCTCCATGAACCAGCCATGTTAAGGTCTTGCGTGAGCCATCGTTCAAACCAGCGGCCGAGCTAGAGAGAGGAGCTACCACCGGCGGCAGATCGCGGAGGGAACGGCCGATCCGGGGACGTAGGTGAAAACTCCGTCCTCGGGCCGAAATTACCCGGGAGCATGAGTAGTAGCTTGGGCAAAGGGATAGAACCTTGCGGCCTACTGTTGATTTTCAACCGGCAAAGTGGGTGGAGGCAGTCCTGATGTAGCCGGATAGCTTGGATTTCCAGAGTGGGTCCCATAAGTAGGCTTAGGTGCGGCCGTCCCCGATCGTGGAATTGCATGGCCGGGCCGAGGCGATGGTGTATAACCCGGTACCGCGGTCCCGGTGATTCTCGATGAAACCGGGATGGAGGTTTGGTAACCCATCGAACCCCGAGTGAGAAATGGGTTTGTGAAAGCCGTGGGAGGAGCAATGAGCTAGCATCATTCTCGAGGAGGGGCTCCCGACGGCCGCTGAGGCATGCCGAACCGTTGTTGTGGCCCTTTGAACCGTTGCTGCGAAGGCCCGGATTGATCGGTTCCAAACCGTGGCGGATCCCAATTAGCTGTGGCATTCCGAGATAACCCCAACCATGAGAAGACATTCCGTATTGGTTTTGTCCCCACCGAGGAACCGTGAACCGATTCAGGCCGCTTCTGCCGTGTGGATCCAGTGGTCTGTGGTTGGGGAGATGGCTAACCCGAAGATCGAGGAGCATGGGTTCTAGTAGTGGTACCATAGGAGGTGGGCGGTGGCATCCTGGAGTAATCAGGGCGACTGAGAGTGGGGTTGGCATCCTCGTCTTCTTCCACGGTGAAGGTGCCATCGGGATTGAGGCTGGCGGCCAAACCGTGGCTCTTAATAGCTTCCATAAGGTTGTTCAGCTGTGCTTCCTGTCGTAACCTCATCTGTTCTACTAACTGATTCTACTGCTGTTTTGTCTGAGGGGTCCCGGGAGGCGGAGTGACGTTGTCCCCATCATTACCGGCTGATGCAGACATTCTGAAACCCGAAGTCGGAACAAACGGTGAAGCTGATGATGCGCTTGACTCTTCCCAACTGATCAAACGGTGACCCGGTGTCCGGAACCAACCTTTGTGAGGAGCTGCGGGGGGAAAGGCACGAGGGTTCAGAGATTTAGGAATGAAGGAGAGTAGGTGTTTGGGCTTTGGGCTCATGCAACATGCAGTTATTTGTTCTAGTTTACTTAAAACATGTTTTATTAACCTAATCGGTTGGAAAAGATTGCTCTTCTTTTTCGCAAACTACTCTGGATCCTGGATCAATGGGCCCCGTCACTACGTCTATAAGCCCATCGTATTCCACCTGTATTTCGACCTCCCAGGGTGGACAGCCCCGGCGAGGGTCCTATAGGGCAAGCGGGTCCCACCGACCGAAAGAAAAACGATCCTAGAAGTCTGGCGGGTAATCGAGTCTTAACGAGCATTCGATGTAAATTACGGACAAAGCTGACGTCAAAAGTCAAGATCATGTCCAAGGGCTCGACAAAAAGTCGGCATGATTTGGACTGATAAATGTCCACAATTGATCTTGACTTGTCGTCAATTAGGCCGTAATTAGGCATGGAATAATCATTAATCATTGATGACTCAGTGTCATGCCGGGAGTCGTGTATAATTTGTGCGCCGAGCCGGAAGTCAAGGCGCCTGGCCAATATCTTGGTCAAAGTCTCGCGGCGGAAAACCGGCATGACTTCAACCGATTAGGGTCCCCGAAAGATATTGAGTCGGTATGCCGACAAAGGCTTGAAAGGAAAGGTCTATACACGTACAGGCATGACACGTACCAAACTAAAAACCAACCGGTCTCGGACAAAGTGTGTCACTGACAAGTGCATGGTCGACACGAGGCTCCATGGGATGTTTGGGTAGTCCCGTGCTTGCACCGAGAGGCGTAATAAGACCAAACGGGCCGCGACAAGGATTTCCTGTTAGGGACGTAGTGTGCAGTGTAAGGTCACGTGCGCGTAGTGTGCAAGCAGTCTATCTTCTTTTTCTGAGTAAAATAGAAATTTTTCATGTGTCTTAAAAAGAATGATGCATGATTTTTTTTTTGAAAATTTTCTTTTTTTTTTTGAAATTCTTTTTTTTTTGAATTTTTTTTTGAAAGTAAATGCACACATAAGCACATAATTCAAAATTCAAGGCAACGGGTCCGATAGTCAAAATTTTGACTTTTCCGAGGCGGCCAAAACAACACGAAAATGTGAAAAATCAACACACACCACAAATGATTTTAAATGCCGGGACGGAAGCTTGACCCTCAAAAGCTTTTTTTTTTTAAACAATGATACCGGTACGTGGGATTGTTAAACCACAATTTATCCCCGACTCGTGTTAGGAGGCGATAACGGGAAGTTTAATGGTTTTCACCAATATACCAAATATCATTTTTTTTAAATAAAGCTTACAATCCCCAGCGGAGTCGCCACTGTGACGATGTTGAAATTTTTCAACTCGCGGAAGAAATTCGATTTTCGTTTCTTTGAAAACCAAATAAAAACCGGAAAAACGGAGTCGCCACGCCATTTTTGTTTTAAGGGCCAAAACTTTGAAAAATGCCCGAAATAAGAGATTTGGGTTCGGAGGTCACGTTACACGCCGGGAAGAACGTTAGTGTTCACCCGGAATGCCTCGTAAAACGAGTCTTCCAAATATTTAAAATCATTTGTGTGTGTGTGTGTTACTTTGGCCAAAATAAGTTGAAACTGAGGAAACCAAAAATTAAGAATTCTTTATAAGACTTTGGACAGATCCCATGATTTTTGATGTGATTTTTGGGTTGAGATTTGGTACTCAAAAGATTTTTGGAAGTTGAAAACCATTTCTGCCAGAATAAAAAAGGTAGTGGACACTTAATTTTGAAATGGACTTTAGGGCTTGAAAACTCCAGAATCTGGGAAAAGTCAGAGAATGAAAAATGTTCAAAACACCTTAGATAGGGTTTCTGTAAAAGAACTTTTCATTTTGGAGATGATTTGAGGGACAAAAACTTTCTGGAAATCTCAGATATGAAATCTGGACTTCCAGAGACTGAGGAACTGACCTTTAAAAGAAAATTTGAAAAAGGGAGTTTTACTCACGCAAAAAATAAAGTAAAAATATGTCTGGAAAGCTATTGATGTTGGCTACAAAAAGTGTTTTGTAGTCAACACCAAATTCCAAGTTTATCTGTGTCCAAAAAATTAGACCATGGACTGAGGTCTTAGAAAATTGCTACTGGACAGCAACTTCTTCTTGAGGAAAAACATGATTTTAAAGGGGGTTTGGCATCCATGCTTGTCCCCATTTCTCTAGGTTTTGATTAGTGATCACTTGACATTTAAGTGGTGAATCAACTATATCAAACCATCCTTGGGGTACATTAGGACTAAGCACTTCATTTGCTTGGGAAGGGGAATTTTATCCATTGAAAATGAGATTTGATGTATGAAAATGATTTTTAGGGTTTTGAAAATGTGTTTTCTTTTCAAGTAAGTAAGAACACTTTGAAAATAATGTTGATCCTTGTAGAAGATCATCCATGGAGATGAACTTCCATGGTGATCTTCTTGGATCTAAGACAAGAAGATGAACAAACTACATTTTGGAGTTTGAAAATGCATGCATGAATGAAGGAGTTTAGGGTAAGGAGAAGGAGGGTTTACCAATCTTCTTTGTGTTTTGAGTTTTAGGCTTGAATGTGAGAGTGTTTGAGGCTTGAATATGAGAGTGTTTGAGTGAGTGTGATTTTGGGTGAATAGTTGAGAAAAAGGTGACAATTCTAGAGAATTCTCACTATTTTCTCTCTATTTTCGCCAAGGTGCAGTTGTGAAAAATTGTTTTTTCTCCCTTTTTTTTCTAAGACTGGAGGGCTCAATTTATAGCCCTCTGAAAATTGCAATACCATCCGCGCGGAGGGTTCCTGCAGCGTGCATTGTTCATTAATTGCAGCTGCAGGCTTTGGACACAAAGAATATTTTTCAAAAAAATCAAACTGGTTATGTTTTTCAACTTACCAGATTCGGATTTTTCCATTTCTTTTGCTTTTTGAGATTCTTTTCTAGGTTTAACCTTAAATAACAATGCCCACTTTGCCCTTGCTTTGTTAGAATATTAGAAATGTTAGGAATGTTAAGAATGTTAGGACTTTCGTTAATTTTCTAACGAAAATACTAACAACTCAAATTGGAGCACTTACAGATCTGTTTTTTGAGATTTGATTTTCATATTCGAATTCAAGCTTAGACAAATCGCATTCAAGGTATGTAAATTTTATTTCATATATATTTCTAATCTCTTCATGCTAGACGGATCTTAGGGCTAGGGTTTGTTGTTGTATAAATTATTTTCCGCTGCGTTTGTAACCCCAAAACCCAACAGTGGTATCAGAGCCCTGTCTTGCCATGATTAGGATTGAAATTGCATGCTAGATTTAATGTGATTATTTGCTACCATGTGATATGAAATAGATCTAGATTCCATGTGTTTTGTTTCTATGAAAAACAAGTATATGAGATATGCCATATTCATGATTAATGATAAATTAATTAGATTAGTTTATCACATAGGTTATTAATCTATTTTATATAATTATATTAGATTTGTAATTTCTCATAATTGAATCAAACTGTTTGTATGAAATTTTGTGAAGCCCTATATTCATGATTATGTTCACATGAGATCTATGTTACAACCATGCGATGTTTTGTTACATGTTGAAAACCTTCTAAATATTTAAGTCTTATGCCATTCCTTGATTAGAACACTTGTGATATTTCAGGGTATTTGATATAGTTTCGACTCAGTTGGATGCATCTTATATCTTAATTTGTGATCAAGGTGAGATATTAGTTGATGTAGTTTTGACTCAGTTAGGTGCATTGTTCCATGTCTCACATGTTTGAAAAAGGTTTTAACTTAATTGGTGCTTTCAAATGAGATGTGACCTAAGGCATAGATGAGATTTCAAACATATTTTTGACATATGATGTCTATTGAAATCTCATAAAAGATCTAAGAGTCATATAGTGGTATGATTGATGTTTCTACCTAAATAGCTTGATTTCGGGCATTGACTCAGTTAAACAAAAATCAAGTGAAATATGGATCTTAGCCTACTATGATTATATAATACATGTTTGTATTTGAAGGTGTATAATTTAGTGGGAGTATTTATGAAATACATTATTTGCTCTTAGATGATAAATGTGTTGATATTGATATATGTTTATATTGTTTGCATATTTTATTGTAGAATGGATACACACAATAATCAACCGCTGTCACTGCGATCAGTCCTTGAGAAGGACAAGCTTGAAGAGAAGGGTACAAACTATTCTGATTGGATCAGAAGCCTTGGAATTATTCTAAAGCAAGAGAAGAAACTGTACGTTCTCAATGAACCCATTCCACCTCAACCTGCTCCAAATGCTTCTAGGGCTGATAGGGATGCACATAAGAAACATAATGATAATTCTATAGATGTTGTATGCCTTATGCAGGCCACTATGTCTAAGGCTATTCAAAAGGACCTTGAGCACATAGATGTAGCATCTGATATTGGTGAGCGCTTAAAGGAAATGTTCCAAGTGCAAGCAAGAAATGAGAGGTATGATGTGGTTAAGTCCCTGACTGCATGCAAGACGCAAGAAGGGCAATCAGTGGGAGCTCATGTCCTTAAGATGAAGCGTTACATTGAGCGTCTCGATAGGATTGGAAATCCGTTGAGTTTGGAACTCGCCACGGATTTGATATTGAATTCATTGCCTGAAAGTTATAGTCATTTTATTATGCACTATCACATGACTGGCGTGGATAAGAATCTCTCGAAATTGCATGCGATGCTTAAGACCGCAGAGATGAATATCAAGAAGCCTAAAATCGATACTGTGTTAATGGTTAATAAAGGCAAAGGGTTCAAGAAGGATGGCAAAGGTAAAACAAGTGTTGCTAAACCTAAGGCAAAGGTTGCCGTTTCCGGAGAGGCTCCCAAGGCATCTCAAAAGGATGCGGTTTGCTACCATTGCCAAGAGGTTGGACATTGGAAGCCCAACTGCAAGGCTTACAAGGAATGCCTAAAGCCGAAGAAGGGTAATACGATTGCTGCTGCTTCAGGTATCTATATGATAGATATTTTTCTTTCTGTTTCTAGTTCATGGGTATTAGATACCGGATGTGGATCTCACATTTGTTTAAATGTGCAGGGACTGAGAAATAGGAAGCTACTCAAACAAGGTGAAGTTGACCTGCTTGTTGGGAATGGAGCAAGAGTTGCTGCATTAGCCATAGGAACATATGATGTAACTTTACCTAGTGGCTTAGTACTTGTTTTGAACAATTGTTACTATGTTCCGGATTTGAGTAGGAATATTATTTCTGTTTCTTGTTTGGATAATGAGGGATATAATTTTCTTATTGCGAATAAGAAGTTTTATATTTATTTAAATGATATGATTTATGGTATTGCAAGTTCATTTAATGGCCTTTTATGTTCTTGATGTTGATGAGAAATAAAATAGTGTTGAAAATGTTTATCATGTGGACAAGAAGTCTAAACCGAATGACGTGAACAACTCGTTCATATGGCATTGTCGGCTTGGTCATATAAACGAGAAACGCATTTCTAAACTCCACAAAGATGGAATGTTAGACTCACATGATTATGAATCATATGAGATATGCAAATCTTGTTTATTGGGCAAAATTACCAAACCACCCTACACTAAGAGTAGTGAAAGGGCTACTGACTTATTGGACTTAATACATACTGATGTATACGGACCAATGAGCAGCATTGCTAGGGGAGGATTTCGGTATTTTATTACATTCACAGATGACTTATCTAGATATGGCTATGTCTATCTAATGAAGTCAAAGAGTGAATCGTTTGAGATGTTTAGAACATTTCAAAATGAAGTACAAAATCAACTTGGCAAAACAATTAAAGCACTTCGATCCGATCATGGTGGTGAGTATTTGAGCCAAGAGTTTGATAATCATCTCAAAAACTATGGAATTGTTTCAGAGTTGACTCCACCCGGAATGCCACAATGGAATGGTGTTTTCGAGAGGAGGAATAGAACCCTATTAGATAGGGTTCATTCGATGATGAGTCAAGTAGACCTTCCTATATCCTTTTGGGAAAATGCATTAGAGACTGCTGCGTTCACACTGAATAGAGTCCCTACTAAATTAGCTCCTAAGACCCCACATGAGATGTGGGCCCCTCGATAAATGATGTTGATGAAATGTGTGACCACACTCATGTGATTTGATAGAGATCAAAGGCATTTGGATTATCAACATATTCGGGATCAAGAAAGCATTGAACGGAATGAGTTGACATAGACCATGACTCATGTTCAATTGGACATCATGGATAAAGGGATTGTGACATTTGATTATCAAGGAATCAAGCTTTGATGTTATATTTAATTGGGTAGACATAATGATTTGCTAGAAGTCACTTATGTCTTGTGAGGTTGATGTTTCAACTCACTACCAACATAAAATATAATTCCTAAAGGGTCACACACAAAAGAACGGATTAAAAATGGCTAAAAAGGTGAATTCTGAGCTCTAGGGATGACTCTGGCACGACTAGTGCTTGAGGGGATGAGTCGTGCCCTATTGGCCCAAGTCCTGCCTTGTGAAGGGACAACAGAATCAGTGAGCAGTCATTTAGGGACGAGTCATCCCCTACGGGACGAGTCGTGGTCACGACTCGTTCCCTTAGGCACGACTCATGCCCTTAGGCACGACTCGTGCCCTTTGATCTGAGGAACTGGTGAACTGGCTTGTTATGTCGTGTGACACAACTGGCCACTGGCTTGATTAGTTGTGTGACAGACTTGGCCATAAGGCACGAGTCATGCCCTTGGGGACGAGTTTTGCCAGCGGCTAAAAACTGGTCCGTACGCTTTTCCTTGGTAGCTTAGGTTTTAGTTTTTGACAAGGATTCTTTCCCTAATAGTTAGGGATTTATATTTGATATAAATAGAACCATTTGGTCAGCCAAAAACACAAGTAATTTTGGGGTTTATGAAACACAAAATTGAGATCTAGATTTAGAATCAAAGATCAAACACCTTTTAGCTATTGATTATTGAAAATCGTTTCAATAATTGGGATTATCTAGCAATCAATCAAGAAACGTTCTTGGTCCGTTCAAGTATGGATTACCGATAGAGGTTGATAAGTTAATCACGAAAAGCTTGAAGCCTTCAATCATCGATTCTTCACAAGGTAAAGAACAAGGAGAAGATCAAAACCTTTATCAACTGTTTTGAGATCCATTTTTGAGATTCCATTTTCAGATTCGAATTCAAGCTTAGACAAATCGCATTCAAGGTATGTAAATTCTATTTCATATATATTTCTAATCTCTTCATGCTAGACAGATCTTAGGGCTAGGGTTTTGTTGTTGTATAAATTATTTTTCGCTGCGTTTGTAACCCCAAAATCCAACAATATGGGCAGATAAGAGGGAATTACCGGAACAACCTATCTTCGATGAAGAGGAGCAGTTGGTGACAGGTGATGTGGGTGTTCCTCTTGTTGTCAGGAGTTCATGCTTAACTCCACGTACTAATGACGAGAATGAATGGCTCCGTAATAACATTTTTCAGTCTACTTGTACTATCTTGGAAAGGTGTGTCGTTTTGTGATTGATTTGGGTAGCTGTGAAAACATTATCGCAGCGAAAGCAGTCAGTTGAGTATTCAGACGGAGACGCATCCTAAGCCATATAAATTAGTGCGGCTTAAAAATGGTGGTTAGGTAACAATTTCAAAACGTGCTCTTATTTGTTTTTCTGTTGGTGCTAAATATCGTGATGAATTATGGTATGATGTAGTTGCTATGGATGCTTGCCATTTATTGTTGGGCAGGGCATGGCAATTTGATAGACATGTTATTCATAACGGTCGTGATAATACTTACAGTTTAACAGTTGAAGGGACAAAATTTGTGCTCGTTCCTACTAAACGGTGGTAAAAGTGGCAACACCAGTTCCTTGTTCTTTGTTTCTATCTTTAGCACAATTTGAAGAGGAGGTACGAACTACTGATAGGATATTTGTGTTGCTAGGGAAATCAGTTTCTGAAGTCAGTCAGATTCCGGATGTTGTTCTGCCTTTATTACAGGAATTTGCTAGTGTGCTTTCGGATGAGTTCCCTGCTGAATTACCACCCCTTCGAGATATTCAACACCATATTGATCTAGTTCCTGGGGCGAGTCTTCCTAATAGACCTCATTATCGGATGAGCCAAAAGGAACACAAGGAGTTGCGTAGATAGGTGGAAGAGTTGTTGGCGAAGGGGCATATTCAGAAAAGTTTGAGTCCATATGTTGTACCAGCTATTTTGATTTCTAAACAGGATGGTTCTTGGTGCATGTGTGTTGACAGCAGGGCTATTAACAAGATTACAGTACGTTACAGGTTTCCGATTTCGCAATTTGATGACTTGCTTGATCAGATTAGTGGTGCTGTGGCGTTTACGAAATTGGATTTAAAGAGTGGGTATTATCAGATTCGTGTTCGGCTAGGAGATGAGTGGAAGACAACCTTCAAAACTCGAGAAGGTTTGTGCGAATGGTTGGTTATGCCTTTTGGGTTGTCTAATGCCCCGAGTACATTCATGTGTGTGATGAACCAGCTGCTGCGACCGTTTATTGGGAATTTTGTAATGGTCTATTTTTATGCCATTCTTATTTACAGTCGGAATCAAGAAGAGCATATACAACATGTGCGGGAGGTCTTGTCCGTGATTCGTAAGGAGAAATTTTATGCAGTGACAAAAAATGTGTTTTTTTGGTACCACGGGTATTATTTTTGGGGTATATAATTTCGGGTGAAGGGCTGCAGGTGGATATGGGCAAAATAGCAGCGGTACAACATTGGCCCGTCCCTACTACGATCACAGAGGTGCAGAGTTTTCATGGTTTAGCATCATTCTATCGCCGTTTTATTCCTCATTTCAGAAGTATTATGGCGTCTATTACTGATTGTATGAAAGGTGCTCGTTTTTCTTGGACTACAGAGGTAGACAATGCGTTTCAGCAAGTTAAGGAGCGGTTGACGACCGCGCCTATTTTGGTGTTACCCGACTTTGCATAGTCATTTGAGTTGCATACAGACGCTTCTAAGGTGGGTATTGGGGCTGTTTTGAGCCAAAAGGGGCGGCCAGTGGCTTATTTCAGTGAAAAGTTATCGAGAGCCAAAGCACGTTATAGTACTTAGGACTTGGAATTCTATGAGGTAATTCAAGCTATGAAACATTGGCGGCATTATTTGTTCCACCAGGAGTTCATCCTATTTACTTACCATGATTCTTTACGTCATCTACATAGTCAGGATAAGGTCTCCGATCGTCATGCTCGCTGGATGGCATTCCTTCAGCAATTCACATTTGTGTTAATCATAAAACAGGGGTGACTAACAAAGTGGCAGATGCGTTGAGCCGACGACGGGGTTTACTGACAACTCTGCATATGGAAGTCCCAGGATTTGAGTTGTTCCGCGAGTTACTCGCAGCTGATCCATATTTTTCGGTTGTTCTGGAGGTTGTTAAGGCGGGACGTAAACCGGATTTCTTACTGCAAGATGGGTTTTTGTTAGAGGCAATTAGTTGTGTGTTCCTAATTGTAGCCTACGTTTGATGATTGTTTAAGAGCTGCATGGGGAGGGCCATGTTGGGCGAGATCATACTTTGCAGCTTGTACAAGCTTCTTACTTATGGCCGGGCATGAGGAAGGAAGTAGAGAAGTTCGTTCAGAGGTGTCAGGTGTGTCATATGGCCAAGGGTGCGGCTACTAATGCGGGGTTGTACATGCCGCTACATGTTCCGAGTCAGTCGTGGGTTGAGATTAGTATGGATTTCGTGCTTGGGTTGCCATGTACACAGCGAGGACATGATTCTATATTCGTGGTTGTTGACAGGTTTTCTTAGATGGTTCATTTCATCTCGTGCAAAAATACAACTGATGCGGTGAATGTTGCTCAACTTTTCTTCAAGGAGGTCTATCGTCTTCATGGGTTACCAGCTGCAATTGTATCAGATAGGGACACCCGTTTCCTTAGCCACTTTTGGCGAAGCTTGTGGAAGATGGCCAATACTCAGCTTAATTTTAGCAGTGCATATCATCCACAGACGGATGGTTAGACAGAAGTGGTTAACAAATCGTTAGGCAATTTGTTGCGTTGTTTGGTAGGTGATCATGTTAAATCTTGGGACCAGAAGTTAGACCAGGCTGAATTTGCACACAACCATGCCATTAATCGTAGCACCGGTTTCACCCCGTTCCAGTTGGTCTACGTGGTTCAGCCTAAGGGACCGTTGGATCTGATTACATTACCTAGTAAGCAAAAGCTTCATGGAAAGGCAATGGATTTGGTTGCCTGGTTGCAGGATGTTCATTCCAAGGTTCGTGAAAACTTACAGGCCGCGAATGATAAGTACAAATAGGCTGCTCATCTGAAGAGGCGTCAGGTGGAGTTCCAGGTTGGTGATTACGTGTGGGCTATTATGACAAAGGATCATTTTTTAGTTGGTACGTATAATAAACTATATGCGAAGAAGATTGGTCCTGTTGAAATCATTGCGAAGATTAATTCAAATGCGTACAAGTTGAAACTGCCTAGTCATGTTTGTACTTCTGATGTCTTTAATGTTAAGCATTTAGTGCCATATTCCGGGGACTCGTCTGATGAAGAGGTGGTTGACAATTCGAGGACGAATTTTTTCGGGCATGGGGAGAATGATGCAGTCGAGTTTCTGCAGGAGTTTGATCGAAAAGGGCAAAACAGTTGAAGCATCTGGGGCACGGCCGAGCTGTTCTAAGGCGCACGCCCGTGCGAAGGTGGAGCGGCCGTGTCATATCTTGGGGAGCGGCCGTGCATGTCGAAATGAAAGAATGTTAATTTTTGTTGATGTTTAAACAATTAAGGGTAGTTTAGTCTTTTAATTGCCAAGACGTTTTTAGGGTTTGTTTGAGAGTATTTATACTTTGTTTTTAGGGTTTGAACTCAGTTTTTGCCATTTAATAAACATTGGTTTGTTTCTTCCAACTTTTGTATTGATTAAATTCTACAAGGTTGAAGGTCAATTGCTAGTATCGATTAAATTCTACTAGTAATTGATATCTATCAAGTCTTCCGCTACGTCAGTAGGGGCCTAGGGCACCATTTTTTCAAATTGTCGTTTTGCCAAAGGAAAGAATGTTCAAGCTGATCAGAAGGTTATTAATGAAGGTTTTGGGACATCCTAAATTGACCCAATTGTGGGGGGTCATTGCTGGGGTTGATAAGCAGATACATGCTAGGCTACACGACGAGGATAACATCTAAGGGACCTACTTCAAAGCTAACATGGGAGAAAAAAAGATATCCCCTCCACAAATTAAAGTGGATTGAATGTACATGAGGGTTTAGAACAGACTTCAAAGCCTATCAATGTCGAAGATGATATAGCACATATGAATGATAAGGATATGGATATGGAAAGGCCTTCAACCTCGAAAATTCAGGCCAGTCCACAAATTCTTTGACTACTACTACTGCTGAGGTTGATGGTTATACGAACCATGCAAAGGAGGTAACGGATGTCGCTGGATTATAAAAAGGCTTAGAAACCCCTCAAGATGTCCTTACGCAAGATGTGACTGCACCCTCTACATCCAAATATCTATTGTTGAAGTTCTAGCTCCAACCGCTCCTAGATTACGACCTCCTAAAGCTCGTAAGCCAAATCTCAAATATTTTAACCCAAAATTTATGTCTATTGTTGCTGGTGCAAAGACTTCTGCATCTACTTCACAGAGCCATCCACTAGAGAAGCCCATCCGGTCCTGAACCGGCGATTCGGACCAGAATCGGACCGAAGGGAAACCGGAACCGTTGAACCAGAACCGTCTTTGAACCGAAATCGGCGGTTCATGAATCGTGAACCGGCGGTTCATGAATCGGAACCGGCAAGGCTAACGGCTAGTTAACGGCCATTTGATCTGGACCGTCCATTGCTTTAGATCCGACTGTGGCTGTTATTCGCCCGTTGGTGTAACGGTCTGTTGATCTGGGTCGCCCATTTTTTTATCCGACGGTGGCTGTTGGTCCGGGCTAAAAAAGCTGATTAATTTTTTTTCTTTTTCTCTCCATTTTCCAACCTATAAGTACCCTCACCCTCCCTTCTTTTTTTCACACAATTTTCAACCTATTCTCTCAATCTCTAATTCTCTATTATCCCAAACTCTCAGTCTCAAGTTTCCATAATTCCATTGCTCAAGTTCTTCAAGTGTTCAACTTCGAATTGGCCAATTTCAAGTAGGTTTTTGTTTAATTTATTTTTATTTTATACATATTTGATTAAATTCATTTTTATTTTTATTTTTATTTTTAATTACCTATTTCCAACTTCTAATTATTAATTAGCCCAATCAAAATTTAATTTCAAGTTCCAACTTAATTCGTTTTTAATTTTATACATAATTGATTAAATTCATTTTTATTTTTTATTTTAAATTTAATTACAGACTTCAACTTTAAATTTAAATTAGTAATTTTAAATTTAATTAGTAACTTTTAAGCTTTTAATTCAAATTTTAGTTTCAACATTTAAGCTTTTTAATTAAATTTTAGGTTTATACTTCAACTTTAAATTTAAATTTATTATACAACATTACACCACTACACAAAAAATGTCTTTAACTCGAGCCGATAAGGGCAAGAAAAAGTCAACCACTAGTAATCCAACTCCAAATCCGCATCCAATTTTCCCCGTCGATGATAGTATTTGGCAAAATATACAAGCGCATGAAACACTCGAATTGAGCGATGACGAATTTGATGCAACAAATCCAATGGGTGGTCATACCGAAGTGAGTCAAACTCAAAATGAAGCCCAAGCCCGAGGTGGTGGTCAAATTCGAGGTCGAGGTCGAGGAGGTCGAACAACGGGGAGATATGATATCATGACCGTGCACTTTACAAAAGTGCCAATTGAAGGTACCAATAAATTCACTGTGTATTGCAACTATTGCACTTCAACATTTGCCTTTACCCATGGAGGTGGTTATGGGTCGTTTAAAAGGCACATAGCGGCTAAGCACCCCGACCAAGTTGGACACAATGAAGATCAAACACAACTACAAGGATTTACGAGTAGTGGGTCCTCACAAGGTACGTCTTCTCAACTATTTAAATTTGATAATGCAACATATAGAAGAGAAATGACTAATTTACTGCTGCTAAAGGATTACCCTTTAATTTTTCTAATGATCAATTATGGGTTAATTTTATACAAATTGCTTTAAATCCCGCCGCTAAAGAAATTCATAAAAATACAAATACTCGTGATACTTATATATAAGACCCAATATCTCCAAGGAAAATTAACTTTAATTAATACGTTTAAAGATTTACCACAAAAATTATCAATATGTGCCGATATATGGAGTGATCATTGGCAAACTCATAATTATATAGGAATTACATGTCATTGGATTGATAATACTTGGAAAATACAAAAGCGATTACTTGCATATAAAGCTTTTGATACTGTTCATTATGCTCAAAATATTTCTAACAAAATTGCTACAGTTTTACAAGAATATAACCTAGTTCACAAAATTTTTTCAATTGAATTTGATAATGCTGCAAATAATACTGCTAGTTTACCATCACTCATTGAAATTTGTGAACCATCCATTGGTGGTAAATTTTTTCATGTTCGATGCATATGTCATATTTTAAATTTGTGTGTAGAAGATGGTTTAGCAACTTTAAAGCTTATATAACCCCAATTAAGGAGGTTCTTTCTTATCTAATGAGAAATCACACTATAACAAAAATGTGGATTAGATTTTGTAATGCAAATAATAACCCACCTAAAAGATTTTCCCTAGATATTCCAACCCGATGAAATTTCATCCATAAAATATTATCCGACTCTTATGAATTGCGTGAACCATTGTGTCGATTTTTTCAACAAATAGAGTATCCTACTACAATATTGCCTCATCAATGGGATGTTTGTGATAATGTAAAGAAAAATTTGAAAGTTTTTAAAGATGCTACCGAACAATTATACGGTTCTTATTATCTCACTTCACCATTAGTTTTAGAACATTGTGCTAAAATTAGTTATATATTTATGCATTTTAAAGATTGTCCAGTTTTAGGTGAATATATTGGTATGATGAGAATAAAATGGATTAAATATTTTTTGAACATTCCACCATTGTTTTTAGTAGCTAAACTATTAGATCATAGGATAAGAGAAGTTGGTTTAGAACAAATACTTGCATATTATTATAAGAATATATTTCACATCGGCATTGATTTTAACTTAGATAAACATATCTCAAAGGCAAAAGACGTTGTAACTACTATAAAAAAATACTTTATATGAACTTTATAAAGAATATTATGATCTTTTTGGTAATATTGTTTATCCTAGTAGTGAAAATGTAGGTGGTAGTAGTTCTCATGATGATACCGATCCATTTTCATGGGTAGATAATTTAATAAATTCTAGAAGTCAAAAACGTCAACGAGACACTACTACATTTCTGACCTAATGTAACGCATATTTTCGTTGCATTATGGCCCAAAAACCGTTACATTAGGCCTAATGTAACGCCAAATGGTCGTTGCATTCTCTTGCGTTGCATTAGGTCTAATGCAACGACATAATAAGCTAATGTAACGCCAGAGCTTTGGCGTTGCATCAGGTAAATACCTGATGCAACGCCAATTTTAAAACTATATGAACACCTAATGCAACGCCAAAAAGTAGATGAGTACCTAATGCAACGCCAATTTAAAAAGTAGTTGAATACCTAATGTAACGCCAAAAAGTAGATGAGTCCCTAAAATTTATTACATAATTTCAAAATTTTATTAATTTTATTAATAAAATTAATATATATATATATATATATATATATATATATATATATATATATATATATATATATATATTTATTCTCAAATCAATCCCTTAACTTTTTTTTCTCAAATCAGTCCCTTAATATTTTTTATTCTCAAGTCAGTCACTTAACTTTTTTTATATTCAAATCAATTCTTACATTTTTCAAAAGTTACACTTTGCTCCACCACCATCCACCACCGTCCACAACCATCCACAAATCAAACAAAAGCTTGTACAAATCGAAATAAAACACAAAATACAATAACAAATCGAAAGGAAACCCATGGAATATGTTTGGGCTCGTCGGAATCCATGGAATAAGTTTGGGTTCGTCGGAATCCATGTAGATCTAGATGGTTGAGCCTCGCCGGAGACGATGAAGGGGAGAGAAGAAGACGGCGTTGGGGGAGAGAGAGAAGAAGACGGCGTTGAGGAGAGAGAGAAGAAGACGTTGGAGGGGAACCGACGGATCCAGGGGTTGAGGACGGCCGATGACTCGGCGGATCCACCGTTGCCATCGCCGTCCCCGGAGACGATGAAGGGTAGTGGGTAGATGCTTTAGTTCGTCGGAATCCATGGAATATGGCGACGGCGACGATGAAAGGGAAGTTGGAAAAAGGTTGGGAGACGGGTTGGCGTGGGTTGTTTGACGGAGAGAAGAATGAGAGAGATTGAAGAAGACGGTTGAGGAGATTTGGAGATGTTGTTTGAGAGAGAGAGAGGAATGAGAGAAATGAGAGAGAGAGAGAAAGGTTTGTTTATTTTGATAAACTCAAAATAAAGAGAGAGAGAAATGAGGAGAGAAATAGGAGAGAAATTATTGGTTTTGTTTAGAAGAATTGTGGACCGTTGGAATGAATGTGTGAATGGTTGGATTTAGTTTAGCTCATGATCCGCGTGATTATTTGAGAACCAATAAAACAATGCCACACGGCATTGTTTTATTGGGTCTCAAATAACCACATGGATCATAATATTAATAATAACTAGTAATAATACATAATATCAAAAAAGTAAATGTTTTTATATTATATACTTTTATTGTTAATTATTCAATTAAATAATTGAATATATTAATAATTATTATTATATAATTATTAATAATAATAATTGATATAAAAAATAATTAATAATAATAATTTAAACTATAAAAATAATATTATGCCTAATATCAATAATAATAATATTTATTATCAATAATATTTATTAATGAATTATTAATTATATAATCGATTAATTAATTAATATCAATCATAGTACTAATAATAATTCGTAATTTTTATTGACAAGGAAAAAATATTTTAGACTTTTTTTATTACTGAAATTTAAAAAAAGTAATTTTTAAATAATTTTTTTGAAAAAAACTTTCTTACTAAAAAATGTCTAAAACATTTATCTCTATTCAAAAAAAAATTAAAAAAAATACTCAATAATTTAATAATTTAAAGTAAATGTTTTTATATTATATACTTTTATTGTTAATTATTCAATTAAATAATTGAATATATTAATAATTATTATTATATAATTAATAATAATAATAAATGATATAAAAAATAATTAACAATAATAATAATTTAAAATATAAAACAATATTATGCCTAATATCAATAATAATAATATTTATTATTGATGCCGCAGGAAATGTGCTTATCAATCTTCCTTCACGTGGCAGGACTGATCACCTGGCTCCTTGACCTGAAATCAGAACCCACGACTAGCCGGATGTGTCTCCGGCTTAGACCCTCGGGTGTGAGAGTAAGTATATGTATTGAAGAGCAAAAATGTATTGAACAAATGATATTCAAATAACAAAATTTCAGTTACCTCATAACCGTTGTAGTGGTAATGTATTTATAGTTGACGTAGGTGGTTTATTTGGCAGGGCTACATGAGCTCCGAGATTTGTGGGACAGTTATGCATTATGTGAACGTATCCTTGAACGGTCCCTGATTTGTAGGGAAGCAGTTATGGCAAGTATAGAAGCACGTGCGCCTATAACTGCTAGGTCGACGCTTGCTTGGTAGGTCGAGATCGACCTTTGGGGTTTGGTCGACCTGACGGTCAGGTAGAGTTGGATCGTACCCGGAGTATGACTCGAATCATAAGGTCGAACTAAGTTATGTCGGGACCTGGTAGGTCGGACAATAAACTTAAGTCGACTGATCAATGAGATGAACCTTGGGCCATGAGATAATTGAGCCTAGCCCACTAAGAATGCGGTGGTAATAATTGTTTGAGGATTGGGCTTTACTTGCTTGGCCTAGCTCGATGCTTTCGGTATGTTCAGTGGCCCCCAACTTTCTGGGTTGACTTCGTCGACCAGGAAGTTAAAGAAAACCAGATGGAGTTTGCAATAACTCGCAGGTCGCTGCTTGAGATGAGGTTTACTCGCCTGATGATGACGTGGCCCAATCCTGAACGTTGAATGTTGAACGATAGGATTACATGAAGCGCCGTATTTCTCAATCATTACTATTTTTGACATTTGAGAGTCTGTCTTGGAAACCGTTTTCCACAATTAATTAGGAAAATAAGACTTTTGAATTTTTCCTTTTCCTTTCTGATTACTGAGAATATAAAAGCTAGAATCCTTCTCCATTTAGAAATTTTACCATCTCTGATTCCTTGAACTCCGATGAAAACAGCAAGAAAAGGCAATTGATTAAACCCCAGCTCTCGTCTCTGTCAGTAGCTCTTCTTCGTCCATGTTAATCAAGGTATTCTTCTCTCTCTTCAGCATTAGGGCTTTAATTTCTGCAATTTCTTCAATTCCGCCATGGCTAGGACTTTTAGTTGTGAGCCCGGAGCTTGGTATGGCTATTGTAGGGCAAATAGAAGGGTTTATAAGCACTTGAATAGAGAGTGGAGAGAGATATCAATGGAGGATTGTACTTCAATTTTGACCCGTTGGGGCTTGCGTTTCACCGAGCTAGCTTTGCCTGTAGGGGAGGATTTAGGTGTCTTAGAGACGAGTGACCCAAGAGTAGTATCTTTCAATCTTTTTCATGAACTTCTTGATCACATTGCGTTGTTCTATGTCCAAGATTCCAATAAACCCTCTTTCATTAGGAATAGGTTGGGATTTCCGGGGGAATCTAGGTCACCTCTTAGTGTGTCCAATAGGTTCCTTGAGACTGCGTATAGAATTGATTCCCCTGTTTCCCCTTCTTCTTGTACAGATATGGCAACTCAAGGAGAAGCTAATGCCTCGACCTCATCAAGCCCACGTATAGTCGATGCTTTTGAGACCTCTGTGGTACCTAGCAGGAATGAAAGGGGATATGTGCCTCCAAGGCCATTCAGAGGAAAACACAACATTCCATCTCAGATAAATATGGTGTACAATTTTTGTGAGGTGGATAAGAAAGAGTTTGACATTACTCTGTACAGCAAGAAGGACTTCTTTGCTCAGTTTGGAGATACTTATGAGGAAGATCTTACTAGGGTGGCCTTCTACTACGGCCAATTTGAAGCTGGCTTGAGGTTACCCTTAGATCCATTTATAAACGAGTTTTTAGAGTACTCGAATGCACTGCCACTTCAACTAGGGGCCAACACCTGCAGGGTACTGGTTTGTTTTGTTATGGTTTGCAGGTTCTTAGGGTACGAGCCTTGTATGAGAGTGTTCAGGGAGTTCTTTAGCGTCAAGTTTGATAAAGACAATGGGATAAGCACCCCTTCCAAGCCAAAATCCCCTAAGTTGTTTATCAACCTCCCTAGTAAGGCCAGTGGTTAGAATTCCTACGTGGTCGTAGTAGAGAGTAGGAGAGGATGGGAGTTTCCTCTACCTGATGTTGATTCTGATATTGTGAGGGAGCAGGATTACTGGGAGCCGGATTGGCATGTTAATTTGTATAAGAAGTTGGTGGAGCTCGCCAAGAAGGGACCCATCAGTTGGGAGGCTTTGGGGACTACCAAGAACAACTACATCCGAGCTGGGATGATGATCAGTGAGGGAGATGTCGTGCCCTTGGTCCCAGTGGTTAGATGTCAGAGGTATCCAGATTGGGTTACCCATGAGGGAGCTCGATTCAGATTTAAGAGAGAGTGCCATTTCTGTAAGAAGACTGCCAATCATTGTAAGGATCATGGAGAACACTTTGGGGATAAGAACTCAACCATTCACTGTCCCTTGACCCCTCCAATACTTGCTGGCATGTAGACTATTAGCTCGTACATGTTTTGTTCATACATAGAACTGATTGCTCATATGTAGACTTGTTAACTCGCATATGTTCAATTCGTACATAGAACTTGTTACTCGTATGTAGAAATTTCATATGTCGATCTAACCCTTTGTCATTCCGATTTTGATGCAGTTCTAACCCCTGATCAGGAAGAAAATATGGGTCGTGCCATTGATGTGAGGAAGAGCAAAAGAAGCTGCGGGGCAGCTAACGCTAGGGTACATCTAGAGAAAGAAGGCGTTTAACGCCAAGAGCTCTTGAAGTTGGTGGATGTGGATGCCAACTCTATTCCTGTGGAGGACAATCTTGAAGAGCTGGATGAGGGGCGAGTTGAAGGTGAAGTTCATGGTTCTGAAGAAGTCGATGTTGCTGGAGTGGATGGGGCTGAGCTAAATGTGGAGCCAGCCAGGGAGGTTGTCAGGGCTAGAACCCGAGCCCAAGCTAAATCCAAATCCAAGGCTGCCTCCAAGGCAAAATCTCCTGTCATTGATGTTGATGAGGAGGAGGAGGATGATGATGCTCCTTTGAGCAAAAGAATCAGGATTGGGAAGTCCACAACTAGCTCGACAGCTGATCAGGTCGATGCTGGTGTGCCAAGGGAAGCTGAAACCAGGAGCCCCCAGGCCTCTCCCATCCGAATCTCATATGCCGAGCTGATTCAAGCTCGTGTTGACGAGCTGAGTGAGGTGGCTCCATTGACTAGGATCAATTGTTTGGCCAGGGAGTATCCTGAGTTGGAGTATGGTCAAGTAATCGTCAGGAGGGGAGCTGACCAGGATTTAATTAAGGAGTTCACCAATAAGCCCTTGATTCCAGAAGCCTGTCGTGCCAGGGTTGGGCTAGCTCACTCTGAGGTAACCCTAGTAGTTTTTGTAATGCTGATTTGATTCTCCTCGTTTGTCCCAAGTCTCTATTTTACTTCTGATCGACCTAACTCCTTTTCTTTACTCGTCCTTTCAGTCTCTTGCCATGATAGATCTGGCCACCACTTATTGGAAGGATGCAGAGGAGCAGGAGAAACTGGCCAAGGCTATGTTGGTCCGGAAGAATGAGGAGATGAAGAAGATGTATGAAGACCACGTCAAACTGAAGGAGGAGCTCGGGAAATTGAAGGAGGAGCATTCTGACTTGGATGCTTCTTACGATGCTCTGAAGCTCTTGAAAGACAATGAGGTGAAGGCCAAGGAAGAGGCATGGGGCAAGTTGGGTGAGGCCAACAAGGAGCTTGGTGAGCTCAAGCCGATTAAAGAGAAAGTTGTGAGAGACCTCGAGCTGGCAACCCAACTGTTAGAGGAGAGCCATGTCATTTTGGCTAAGAAGCAAGAGGAACTTGAAGCTGCTCGGCTTCGATGGGAGAGGGAGTTAGCTGATGCTGTTATGGCTGCCAAAGAGGAGGCTGTGAAAGTTTATAAGGAGAGTGATGAGCTCCACAATCACATCACTGACAAGGCAAAGGGCTTTTTTGATGTAGGTCGAAGCCATATGGCTCGGCGCATAGTGGTAGATCCTTCAGTTGACATATCTGTGGAGCAGCTGGCCAAGTGGGCATCTGAAGATCAATATAACACGGCAGCTCGCCAGGGCCACCACCTGGTACCATTTACTGATAACGATTTGGAGCTTATTGCTCAAGATGATGAAGAAGCCGAAGCTGAAACCTGGATTCCTCCTCCCATTGTTCCTGTCAGCTTCAACACCATTTCAGCTAAGCTCGAGGAGCCTGATGAGCCGGCCTTTGAAGGAGAGACTCCCCAATACACCATATCAGATTCCAGGAAGATCGTGTATCCGGACCAACAAGGGGATGTTTTGGGCGAGCCAGCTGCTGCAAGTGATCAGGTTGATGTTGACCCAGCTTCTACCAGTGACCAAATTGAAGTCAATCCCACCAGTTGAAACTTGATTAGGATGGTTATGTATTGAACAAGTTCCAAACACTTTTTGTTTTTTGTTTTTTTGTTTTTTTGTTTTTTTTTTTTTTTTTTTGTTTTGCAACCATCTAAATGCCTTGGCCCAATTTTTTGGGAGGCATAATACTCCGTAATTTTTATTTGTCTAAGTCTTGGCCCATTTTGGGAGACTTAATTATGTTAAATCGTAGCTGACTTTCCATCATCGTAGGTTGTATGCTTTTGATTTCAGCATGTGTGTGTCGAGCTAGATGTAATAGGACAAATAAGTCGCTCTAAGTTTAAGGTCGGCCTGGTTTTGTTGTGACTCAGTCGAACTTAGACTTATAAGGATTTCTTTAAAACGAGATTGACTCAGAGTCGAACCTGTTTAAGAGATCAAAGCTGACCGAGGGTCGAGCTTATTAGAACAAAGTCGACCTAAGGTCGGACTTGTTAATAGTATACAGCTGATTAAGAATCGAGCTGATTAGAATGAAGCTGACTAGGAGTCAAGCTCGTTAGAAAGAAGTCGACTAAGAGTCGGACTTGCTAAAGGAACAAAACTGATTAAGAATCGAGTCCGTGAAAACGAAGCTGACTAAGAGTCGAGCTTGTTGGAATGAAGTCGACTAAGAGTCGGACTTGTCAAAGGAACAGAGCTGACTAAGAGTCGAGCTTGTTGGAATTAGTGTAGCATAATGTTTGGTCGAATAGAACTGTGATTTTTTATTGCAGTAGGAACATGCTTACATCAAATGGAAAGCTAGATCTATGACAAAATTCAAACTTTGAAACTGCCTTAACTTTGAACTGAAATAGGGAACTGAACTAGAAGTAGTATTTGATGAGGTGAGTAGCGTGCCATGGATGCTTCAACTCTTCACCATCTGGATGAGCTATCATGTAAGTCCCCTCTTTGATGACTCGAGTAACAATATAAGGACCTTCCCAGTTAGGAGATAGCTTATTATGTTGGGTTCTCCTTCCTGTTGCCTCGATCTTTCTCAACACATGATCTCCTACTTGGAATGATCTTGTCTTCACCTTCTTGTCGTGGTAACTTTTGGTCCGCTGCTTGTAGTTGACCATTCGAAGGTAAGCTGTATCTCGCTTTTCGTCGATTAAATCTAGGTCGATCAATCTGTTAGTGTCATTCTGATCTTGATCAAAGAAAACCACTCTGTCTGTAGGGAATCTCAACTCAGTTGGAGCCATGGCCTCTGACCCGTATGCTAGTGCGAATGGGGTTTCCCCCGTAGGCCCCCGAGTGGTTGTGCGAACTGCCCAAAGAGCAAGGGGAAGTTCGTCCAACCAGTTGCTACGTCGACCTACCAAGCCTGTCTTAAGTGAGGATAGTACGAGCTTGTTTGCTGCCTCAGCTTGCCCATTTCCTTGAGGGTATGCAACAGATGACTGCCAATGTTTGACTCCTACTCGATTCATTTCCTCTTCGAAGGCCCGGGAGATTTGTAAGCCATTGTCTGATACTATAGCTCTAGGAATGCCAAATCGACACCAGATGAAGTCATGTATGAAGTTGATGGTGTTTTCCTCTGTGATGCGAGCTAGTGGTTTTGCTTCGACCCACTTGGTGAAATAGTCAATTGCAATGATCACATATTTGCAATTTCCCCGAGCGGGAGGGAAGGGTCCAATCAAGTCGACGCCCCTCATATCAAATGGCCAAGCAGCGATCACTGGAGTTTGGTCCCTTGTAGGCAGATGAGGTAGGTTAGCAAACCTTTGACATTGGTCACATTGCTGAACAAAGTCATGAGTGTCAGCTCTCATGTGTGGCCAGTAGTACCCCAAAGTGATCAATTTGTCGGCTAGAGTCCTGGCCCCCGGGTGTCCACCACAAACCCCACTGTGCACTTCATGCATTAACTGAGTGATCTCCTGGAGGTGAATACATTTCAACAGTGGTCTAGTGTATGATCTCCTGAATAACATGCCTCCTTGAATAACATATCTCGGAGCTTTCTTTTTGATAGCTCGAGCTTTCTTCTCGTCCTCTGGGAGCTCGCCAGTCTCCAGGTATGCCTTCATTTCTTCGATCCAGAACTTGTTATAAACTCAATTTCTCAAGGGATCTTCCACACATTGAATTTTGATCCTTTCATAAGCTGGATTCTCGAGGTAGGAGATGGGTTCTTCATGTGGTTCGTCTGTAGTGGCCAGCTTTGAGAGCATGTCGGCTAGCTCATTATCTTCTCGACCAATCCTTTGGATTTCCCAAAACTCTAAGTCTTTTGTTAGTTCCTTCACCAGGTCGTGGTATTTGACTAAGGTGGAGTTCAACACCTCATACTCGCCTCTGACCTGGTTGACTATTAGTTGGGAATCACAGTATGCCATGATTTTAGTAACTCCAAAGCACTTGGCATACTCGATGGCTGCTACCAAAGCTTCATACTTCGCCTGGTTATTGGATGCATCAAACTTGAACCTTAGTGACTCCTCATATATTGTCCCAGACTCTGACTCGATCAGAACAATCCCAGCTCCACTGACATTCTTTTTAGCTGACCCGTCTGAGTAAACCTTCCAACAATCGTCGGGTAGAGAAGAAACGAGCTAAGACTCTGGCTCCTTCCCCTTAACCTTTTCCTTCTGAACTTGAACCTCGCTATCTTCCTTGGTGAACGTCAGCTCGACCAAGAAATATGGCAAGGCTTGAGCCTTTAAAGCCTTTCGAGGTCGATACTCGATTTCGAATTTCGTGAGGGCAATTGACCAGTTGAATAAGCGACCTGAACTTTCTGGCTTGTGTAGGATTTTTGCATTTGTGAGCACCATGATAGGGTGAGCTAAGAAATAAGCTCACAGCTTTCTTGAAGCTACGACCAAGGCATAAGCGAATTTCTCCGCATTGTAATACCTGCCTTCAATGTCTGACAGGGCCTTGCTAACATAGTATACGGGCTTTTGAAGCCCTTCCTCTTCTCGAACCAGAACTGCTACAACTGCTTTGTCCCCCACAGATAGATACATGAACAAAGTCTCTCCAGTGGTCAAGCTACTCAATAGAGGTGGAGTAGCGAGGTAATCCTTAAGCTGTTGGAACGACGAATGACATTCGGCCATCCATTCAAAATTTTTCGTCCCCCTCAAAGCTTTAAAGAAGGGGAGAGACCTTTCCGCCGACTTGGATATGAAGCGACCTAGGGCTACCACTCTTCCATTAAGTCGCTGCATCTCTTTGACACTGGTGGGCTCTTGCATGTCGACTAGAGCCTTGATCTTTTCTGGGTTTGCCTCTATTCCTCGTTGTGACACCATAAATCCAAGAAACTTGCCTGCTGCTACTCCAAACACGCACTTGCTTGGGTTAAGTTTCATGTCGTTTGCTCGTAGATTGGCGAACGTTTCCTTTAGGTCGACCACGTGACGTCCGATCCTTGTTTTGATGACCATGTCATCGACGTAGGCTTCCATGTTTCGGCCAATCTGTGAGGCAAAGACTTTGTTGACCATACGTTGATAGGTCGCTCCTGCATTCTTTAACCCAAATGGCATCATAGTGTAGCAATAGATGCCTCCAGCTGCTTGGAAAGTCGTCTTCACAATGTCATCCTCATGCATCTTGATTTGATGGTAGCCTGAATAGGCATCTAGGAAACTGAGGGTGGAGTGGCCAGCAATGGAATCAACAAGCTTATCGATTCTAGGGAGGGGATAGCTGTCTTTTGGGCAGACAAGGTTGAGGTTGGTGAAGTCGACGCACATTCTCCACTTGCCATTTGACTTTTTCACCATAACCACATTGGCTAACCAGGTTGTATGTGTAGCCTCCTTTATGATACCTGCACTCAAAAGTTTTTGTACCTCGAGTTTAATGGCCTCCTCCTTGTCGCGAGCAAAGCATCTCAGCTTCTCAGCCTCTGAGGTTTGGGCTTTATGGTCGGGTTGACCTCCAGCCTATGAACGGCGACTTCTTCCTTTATCCCCCTCATATCCTCTACTCGCCAAGCAAAGACATCGTTGCTTTCCTTGAGTAGCTCGACAATCTCCAACCTTTCTTCAGGTGACAATTGCTTTCCAATTTGAATTTCTGCTCTGGATAGGAAGGATTTGTAATTACTGATTCCAGCTTGTCTACAGCCTCCAGCTCCGGACCATCCCTGAACTGTAGGGTCTCAATGATGATTTCTCTGACCCTCTGTCTCTCTTCGGCCCCCAGGTGTGGAGCTTCCTCGGCTATCATCTCATCCAGCTCATCTGCAGTCTCACTGGTGGTGGCCCCCGAGTTATTGTTGATCTGGAGGCATAGCTTGCCTATGGAGACTTGGTCGACCATAACTGTATCCGGATCGACCATGGTGGCTTCAGAGTGACGTGTCGACTCAGTCATGATCTCGTCATGTGAGCGATAGGTCGACTCTTCCACGATGGTGATTGTAGATAGTCGAGTAGTTTTGGTGACCGACTGAGATAACTTTAAGTACCCTTCCGCAGTTTCAATCTCCAGTTCCCTCTTCTTTCTCTCTCGAAGGACATGATCAAGATATGCTCGAGCTGTGCCTTGCACACAGCCGACTCCAGCTGGTGTGGGGAATTTAACTCGTTGATGGGGGATTGAGGCCACCATTCCAAGTGCGACCTGGCCAGGAATCCCAAGAATAGCAGCATAATCACTATTGACATCTATGACAATAAATTTTACCTTAGCAATGACCCTGTAGGGATGCTGTCCTAGGTCGACATCTAGCTCGATCTGTCCTTTGGCATCGACCCGGTGGTTGGTGAAGCCTTCCAATCTACCATCATACCTTTCGAGCTGCTCATTCGAGAGACCCATTTCCTAGAATGTTTTATAGAACAGAATATCCTTGCAGGCCCCCGTGACGACTAAGAGTCTGCTCGTCGTACATCCATCAATGAGTCCTGGGATGACGAGAACTTGCTCTCTAGCCGCCATATTAGTTGCTAGTTCGTTTGGATAAAAGCTAATCACCTCGTCCCTGACGTGGCTCCTTGGCGGAACATGTGGGGCTTTGTTGAGCTGAAAAATCTTATGTTTGATGGCGTGTTGCTGGCTTGCTCAGTGATGACGCCCAAATTCATCCTAGGTTTCCTCGGTCCTGGATTTCCACCTACAGGTTGCTCACCTCCGCCTGCCTGAGGCCTTTTCACATATGCATCGAGCCTTCCGTGATCGACCATCCTCTGAATTATGCGTTTCAAACTCATACAATCTTCATTGGTATGGCCTGTATCCTTATGATACTCGCAATATTTGCTGTAGTACCTTCTGAACTTATTGGCCCGGTTCATAGGGGCAGGTGGGGCTAGCTCGACAACATTCATTATATCCGTTCGACTCACCGTTAGGGGAGTGAAATCTTCGGGCACCTTCTCAGTCGCCCTGGTTCTGTTCTTACCATTCTTATTGTTTCCCCCGTTCTTGGTCGAGTCCTTCTTATCATCAGCGACCTCAGTTTTGGGGCCTTTCCCATTCTTCTTTTCTTTTCTCTCCTCGGCCAACGCTACGTTGTAGGCTTTCTCAAATAACTCTTGTCGAGTAGTGACTGTCTGAACTGTTAGCTCGTAGTCCATGTCTGCCGAGGAAATCCCACTTCTGAAATAATTGATTACCTCCCTGTTTGTGAGGTCCTCCTCGATCTTGTCGACCATCTCTTTAAACTTGGTGTAGTAGCTCATTGAGCTTTCATTTTTCCCTTGCACCAGGTTGTTGAGATCGGTGACAGTCATCTTCCGAGCTCCTGCAGTCGAGAAGCGATCCAAAAACTTTGTTCTCATATAGGTCCAGGTCGAGATGCACCCCAATGCCAAACCATTGAACCATGTAAGAGCTGCCCCTGTGAGGGTGCTGATGAGTGCTTTACACATCATGTCGTCCTCATTGGAGACAAAACACATGGTTGCTTCTAGGTGCTGTATGTGGCTTTTAGCATTGGTTGCACCCAAATACTTCTCCAGGAGAGGCAATCTGAAACCGGGAGGAGGTCGACGGTCAATCAATTCCTTTGATAAGGGACGAAGAGCAAAATCCACTTGTTCGTTCTTTCCAGTATCACCTTTTTTTCAGCTTCCTACTGCTCAAACTTCTTCTTCCATAGCAGCCACTCTCTGGCATCAGGTCTGTCGTCTCTAGCAGGGGGAACATCATTTGACCTTTGACCCTCACTTCAAGGGGGAGTTACCTGCTTGCTTCTCCTATCCCTGTGGGAGGGTGACCTTACTGGCCGAATTGGCGACCTGCGCCTGTCATCTCTAGGTGGCGACCTGCGCCTTTCTTCTCTGGGTGGCGACCTGCGCCTATCATCTCTGAGTGGCGACCTGCGCCTTCCCTCTCTTATAGGCGACCTGCGCCCATTCCTTTCCCTGTGGGACTGCGACCTTTGTGTCCTAGCAGGCGAACCATACAAGCTTCGATTAGCCTCTAGTTGTGTTCTCAAATCCGACTGAGCTTCCTGCTCTCTATTCCTGTTGAGACTAGCCCTCATATCGTCGCTGGGCACATGAATGGGTGACTAAGGCCACAGTATCATCCTTTGCTCGACATTCTGTCCCACAATTTCATTTGGCCTAGTACTCCTCCATCGCTAATAACTCGGCTAGAATCTGAGCTCGCTCCAACAGCATCTCTTTTCTGCTCAGGGGGTTGGATGAGGGACCTGCCCTGTTTCCAGCATTCATTTGTCCAGTTGGACGCTTTGGAGGAGGTGGAGCTCCTTGTCCCTCTATAGGTCGCATTTATCTCCTCCCGTCTGGCAATCCCCTGCCATCAGCAATACTGTTTGATCGAGTTGCTCTAGCATGGTGATGCGGAGGAGGAGGAGGAGGCAAGCTAGCATTTCCAGCATTTGCATTGGCATTGGTGTTGGCATTTACTTCATTGGATTCATCGGAAGCGTCAGCAACATGTCCGTCCGGGGTTACCATGGTTGTGGATTGAAAAAGAACTTCGAGGTCAAGCTATGCACGAGTTCCCGGCAATGGAACCAAAATGATGCCGCAGGAAATGTGCTTATCAATCTTCCTCCACGTGGCAGGACTGATCACCTGGCTCCTTGACCTGAAATCAGAACCCACGACTAGCCGGATGTGTCTCCGGCTTAGACCCTCGGGCGTGAGAGTAAGTATATGTATTGAAGAGAAAAAATGTATTGAACAAATGATATTCAGACACTACCAGAAAAACAGGTTTTAGCGACGGAAATTTCCGTCGCTAAATTCAAATTTCCGTCGCTAAAATTAAACAGCGACGGAATTTTTCCGTCATTGGTCCGTCGCTACCGGCCGTCGCGGTGCTCAGACGGCTCAATTTCCGTCGGTATATTTTGATTTTACCGACGGAATTAATTCCGTCAGATGATTCTTGACATCGGCAACGGAAATTTCACGTGAAATTAATTTAATTTAATTAATTTTTATTTCGACGACGGAAATTTCCGTCATTGAAAAAAATTAATTAAATTAAATTAATTTCGGCGACGGAATATTCCGTCATTTGGAATAAAAATTAAATTAAATAAAATTAATTCGGCGACGGAAATTTCCGTCATTGATTTAATTTATTTTAATTTAATTTTTATTTCGGCGACGGAATATTCCGTCATTGATTTAATTTATTTTAATTTAATTTTTATTTCAGCTGACGAAATATTCCTTATTGAATTAATTAATTTTAATTTATTTTTATTTCAGCGGCGGAATATTCCGTCGCTGATTTAATTTAATTTAATTTTAATTTTTATTTCAGCGGCGGAATATTCCGTCGCTAATAATTCAATAAATAAAAAAAATCCAAAATATCAAAAATAAATTTTTTTTTTCTATATTGAATAAATAGGTCATATTTTTTAGATATGTATATTTTTAGATATGTATATTTTTGATTTTCCTAGCATATTTACAATCGACTAAATTAAGGAGATTAAATTAAAGAGCATGTAATCAATTACTAGTTTCCCTAACACCGTGCAAGTATTAGGACTAGGATTTAAATTCCAAATCTCAAAATCGATAAAGGCTTTTGAAAAACTAAAACTTAATTAAATATTTAACTTTTGACAAATTGCACTCCTAGAATCGATAAAAAAATTGTGCCAATAGAAAAAGACTTGTGAAAATAGAAGTAGCGAAAATGAATGGCACCATATCACATCTACCAAAATCAAAGCTCAAAATTAGAGAAACAAATCAAAATCAAAATGTTCGGTAGTCTTAGAGCGGTAATTCAAGGGTGCGAGATAGCCGTGGCTTCTTATTATTTCAACATGATTGGTAACGGGGTTAGCCGGTCTTAGGAATTACGAGAGGGCGATGGAGGTTGGAGTAGGGAAGAGCGGGGTTGGAGGAAGAAATAGTGGAATGGGTTTGGCGGTGATTGATGGCGACGGCGGCGTATAGATGCAGGAAGGCGGAGGAAGGCGCCGGAAGTGGGGAGGCGTATAGATGCGAGAAGAGGGGCGAGGAAGAGGCGGAGATGGAGATGGAGGCGAAGGAGACGGATTGAGAGAGAGAGATGGAAATGGAGGCGGATGGAGAGAGAGAGAGAGGTGGTAGTGGTGGCGGAGGGGACGGCGGCAGAGAGAGAAGGGAACTGGGTTTCGCCGGAAGTGGGGGAGGGGTTCGCCGGTGGACAGGAAGAGATGGAGTAGAGAGAGAAAGTGTGTGTGTGAGAGAGAGTGTGTGTGTGTGCAGGAAGAGTAAGTGTGTGTGTGTGTGAATATATATATATATATATATATATATATATATATATATATATATATATATATATATATATATATATATATATATATATATATATATATATATATATATATATAAGGATTAATTTATTTGTTAAAATGTGAGTAAGGAATTTGAACCATTGATTTAATATGAATGGATGGTTGAGATGGTGATCCAAGTGAAATAGTTTGTTAAAATGTGAGCCATTGGATTCAACTTAAATGTGTTAATATGAATGGATGGTTGAGATGGTGATTCAAGTGAAATAGTTTGTTAAAATGTGAGCCATTGGATTCAACTTAAATGTGTTATTATAAATGGCTTAGATGGAGATCCATGTGAACGATAATTACTTAATAATAAATAATAAATGATAATAATGATACTTAGTTTTTTTTTTGGAAAAATATTTAATTCATTTAAAATCTAATAAAATTATTTAATAATAATAATTGCATAATAAATTTAAATGCCTAGTACCACAATAATAATTAGTAATAACATAATAATAATTGATATAAAAAATAATTAATAATAATTTAAACTATAAAATAATATTATGCCTAATATCAATAATAATAATATTTATCTCTATTCAAATATTTTAGACTTTTTTTACAACAAATGGAAGTTGAGTTACAAATATGTGCCATTATTTAGGATTTTAAGGAATTTGTCCCGATCTTGTGAAAATGGTATACGACTATCTCGTTTATTTTTTTTTTAACTTTTTTCTACATTCTAAATGACATTTAAAGTGTTTTTCATCTTTATGACCTTCCTCAAAATCCAAATGGAAATTGAGTTACAAATATGTGCCATTATTTAGGGTTCTTAGGGTTTTATGTGTCCCGATCTTGTGAAAATGGTATACGGCTACCTCGTTCATTTAGAATGTAGAAAAAAAATTAAAAAAAAATAAACGAGGTAGCCGTATACCATTTTCACAAGATCGGGACACATAAAATCCTAAGAACCCTAAATAATGGCACATATTTGTAACTCAATTTCCATTTGGATTTTGAGGAAGGTCATAAAGATGAAAAACACTTTAAATGTCATTTAGAATGTATAAAAAAATTAAAAAAAAATAAACGAGGTAGCCGTATACCATTTTCACAAGATCGGGACACATAAAATCCTAAGAACCCTAAATAATGGCACATATTTGTAACTCAATTTCCATTTGGATTTTGAGGAAGGTCATAAAGATGAAAAACACTTTAAATGTCATTTAGAATGTAGAAAAAAATTAAAAAAAAAATGAACGAGGTAGCCGTATACCATTTTCACAAGATCGGGACACATAAAACCCTAAAAACCCTAAATAATGGCAAATATTTGTAACTCAACTTCCATTTGGATTTTGAGGAAGGTCATACCAACGAAAAACACTTTAAATGTCATTTAGAATGTATAAAAAAATTAAAAAAAAAAAAAAAACGAGGTAGCCGTATACCATTTTCACAAGATCGGGACACATAAAATCCTAAGAACCCTAAATAATGGCACATATTTGTAACTCAATTTCCATTTGGATTTTGAGGAAGGTCATAAAGATGAAAAACACTTTAAATGTCATTTATAATGTAGAAAAAAATTAAAAAAAAATGAACGAGGTAGCCGTATACCATTTTCACAAGATCGGGTCACATAAAACCACTAAGAACCCTAAATAATGGCACATATTTGTAACTCAATTTCCATTTGGATTTTGAGGAAGGTCATAAAGATGAAAAACACTTTAAATGTCATTTAGAATGTAGAAGAAATTAAAAAAAAATAAACGAGGTAGCCGTATACCATTTTCACAAGATCGGGACACATAAAATCCTAAGAACCCTAAATAATGGCACATATTTGTAACTCAATTTCCATTTGGATTTTGAGGAAGGTCAAAAGATGAAAAACACTTTAAATGTCATTTAGAATGTAGAAAAATATTTAAAAAAAAAATAAACGAGGTAGCCGTATACCATTTTCACAAGATCGGGACACATTCCTTAAAACCCTAAATAATGGCACATATTTGTAACTCAATTTCCATTTGGATTTTGAGGAAGGTCATAAAGATGAAAAACACTTTAAATGTCATTTAGAATGTAGAAAAAAATTTAAAAAAAATAAACGAGGTAGCCGTATACCATTTTCACAAGATCGGGACACATAAAACCCTAAGAACCCTAAATAATGGCACATATTTGTAACTCAATTTCCGTTTGGATTTTGAGGAAGGTCATAAAGATGAAAAACACTTTAAATGTCATTTAGAATGTATAAAAAAAGTAAAAAATAAAATAAACGAGGTAGCCGTATACCATTTTCACAAGATCGGGACACATAAAACCCTAAGAACCCTAAATAATGGCACATATTTGTAACTCAATTTCCATTTGGATTTTGAGGAAAGTCATAGAGATTAAAAACACTTTAAATGTCATTTATAATGTAGAAAAAATTAAAAAAAAAAATAAACGAGATAGCCGTATACCATTTTCACAAGATCGGGATACAAAACCCTAAGAACCCTAAATAATGACACATATTTGTAACTCAGTTTCCATTTGGATTTTGAGGAAGGTCAAAATATGAAAAACACTTTAAATGTCATTTAGAATGTATAAAAAAATTAAAAAAAAATAAACGAGGTAGCCGTATACCATTTTCACAAGATCGGGACACATAAAACCCTGAGAACCCTAAATATTGACACATATTTGTAACTCAATTTCCATTTGGATTTTGAGGAAGGTCATAAAGATGTAAAACACTTTAAATGTCATTTAGAATGTAGAAAAAAATTTAAAAAAAATAAACGAGGTAGCCGTATACCATTTTCACAAGATCGGGACACATTCCTTAAAACCCTAAATAATGGCACATATTTGTAACTCAATTTCCATTTGGATTTTGAGGAAAGTCATAAATATTAAAAACACTTTAAATGTCATTTATAATGTAGAAAAAAATTAAAAAAAAATAAACGAGATAGCCGTATACCATTTTCACAAGATCGGGATACAAAACCCTAAGAACCCTAAATAATGACACATATTTGTAACTCAGTTTCCATTTGGATTTTGAGGAAGGTCAAAAGATGAAAAACACTTTAAATGTCATTTAGAATGTATAAAAAAATTAAAAAAAAATAAACGAGGTAGCCGTATACCATTTTCACAAGATCGGGACACATTCCTTAAAACCCAAAATAAACGAGGTAGCCTATATTTATTTTTTAATTTTTTTAAAATTTTTTATTGACTAGAAAATAATATTTTAGCCTTTGTTAATTAGTGGTTTTTTTTAGAAAAAGTTATAGAAAAAAAGATAGAAAAAAAACTAAACAAATGAAAGTATATAGAAGAAAAGTCAATAGAGGGACGGACTACCCTATATTTATTTTTTGATTTTTTTAAATTTTTTACTGACTAGAAAATAATATTTTAGCCTTTGTTAATTAGTGGTTTTTTTTTAGAAAAAGTTATATAAAAAAAGATAGAAAAAAAACTAAACAAATGAAGGTATATAGAAGAAAAGTCAAAAGAGGGACGGACTACCCTATATTTATTTTTTAATTTTTTTTAAATTTTTTATTGACTAGAAAATAATATTTTAGAATTTGTTAATTAGTGGTTTTTTTTAGAAAAAGTTATATAAAAAAAGATAGAAAAAAAACTAAACAAATGAAGGTATATAGAAGAAAAGTCAAAAGAGGGACGGACTACCTTATATTTATTTTTTAATTTTTTTTTAAATTTTTTATTGACTAGAAAATAATATTTTAGCCTTTGTTAATTAGTGGTTTTTTTTAGAAAAAGTTATAGAAAAAAAGATAGAAAAAAAACTAAACAAATGAAAGTATATAGAAGAAAAGTCAATAGAGGGACGGACTACCCTATATTTATTTTTTGATTTTTTTAAATTTTTTACTGACTAGAAAATAATATTTTAGCCTTTGTTAATTAGTGGTTTTTTTTAAAAAAAGTTATATAAAAAGATAGAAAAAAACTAAACAAATGAAGGTATATAGAAGAAAAGTCAAAAGAGGGACGGACTACCCTATATTTATTTTTTAATTTTTTTAAATTTTTTATTGACTAGAAAATAATATTTTAGCCTTTGTTAATTAGTGGTTTTTTTAAGAAAAAGTTATAGAAAAAAAGATAGAAAAAAAACTAAATAAATGAAAGTATATAGAAGAAAAGTCAAAAGAGGGACGGACTACCCTATATTTATTTTTTAATTTTTTTGAAATTTTTTACTGACTAGAAAATAATATTTTAGCCTTTGTTAATTAGTGGTTTTTTTTAGAAAAAGTTATATAAAAAAAGATAGAAAAAAAACTAAACAAATGAAGGTATATAGAAGAAAAGTCAAAAGAGGGACGGACTACCTTATATTTATTTTTTAATTTTTTTAAAATTTTTTATTGACTAGAAAATAATATTTTAGCCTTTGTTAATTAGTGGTTTTTTTTAGAAAAAGTTATAGAAAAAAAGATAGAAAAAAAACTAAATAAATGAAAGTATATAGAAGAAAAGTCAAAAGAGGGACGAACTACCCTATATTTATTTTTTAATTTTTTTTAAATTTTTTATTGACTAGAAAATAATATTTTAGCCTTTGTTAATTAGTGTTTTTTTTTAGAAAAAGTTATAGAAAAAAAGATAGAAAAAAAACTAAACAAATGAAAGTATATAGAAGAAAAATTAAAATTATCAGCGACGGAATTATTCCGTCGCTGATAATCTATTTTTTTTTAAAAAAATATAAATTATCAGCGACGGAATAATTCCGTCGCTGATAATTTATATTTTTTTTTAAAAAAATAAATTATCAGCGACGGAATAATTCCGTCGCTGATAACGTTAAAAAAATTAAAAAATAAATAAATTATCAGCGACGGAATAATTCCGTCGCTGATAACTTAAAAAAAATTAAAAAATAAATAAATTATCAGCGACGGAATAATTCCGTCGCTGATATTTTATTTAGCGACGGAATTAAATTCATGCCGAAATTGCGTCGCTAAAACGAATATTCGTCGAATATTCGTTTTTAGCGACAATTCAGCTGAATTTAATTCCGTCGGTAAATTTGGCGCCAAATTTATTCCGTCGCTAAAGCATAATTTCCGTCGCTAAATAGCGACGGAATGATTCCGTCGCTGTTGATTCCGTCGCTAAAACATCAGTTTCTGGTAGTGAGATAACAAAATTGCAGTTACCTCATAACCGTTGTAGTGGTAATGTATTTATAGTTGACGTAGGTGGTTTATTTGGCAGGGCTACATGAGCTCCGAGATTTGTGGGACAGTTATGCATTATGTGAACGTGTCCTTGAACGTTCCCTGATTTTTAGGGAAGCAGTTATGGAAAGTATAGAAGCACGTGCGCCTATAACTGTTAGGTCGATGCTTGCTTGGCAGGTCGAGATCGACGTTTGGGGTTTGGTCGACCTGACTGTCGGGTAGAGTTAGATCGTACCCGGAGTATGACTCGAATCATAAGGTCGGACTAAGTTAGGTCGGGACCTGGTAGGTCGGAAAATAAACTTAAGTCGACTGATCAATGAGACGGGCCTTGGGCCATGAGATAATTGAGCCTAGCCCACTGAGACTGCGGTGGTAATAATTGTTTGAGGACTGGGCTTTACTTGCTTGGCCTAGCTCGATGCTTTCGGTATGTTCAGTGGCCCCCAACTCTCAGGGTTGACTTCGTCGACCAGGAAGTTAAAGAAAACCAGATGGAGTTTGCAATAACTCGCAGGTCGCTGCTTGAGATGAGGTTTACTCGCCTGATGATGACGTGGCCCAATCCTGAACGTTGAATGTTGAACGATAGGATTACATGAAGCGCCATATTTCTCAATCATTACTGTTTTTGGGATATGGTATATAGGGTATAGTGTATAGGGTATATGGTATAGGGTATAGGGTATAGGGTATAGGATATAGGTTATAGGGTATAGTGTATAGGGCATAGGGTATAGGGTATAGGTTATAGTGTATAGGGTATAGGGTATAGGGTATAGTGTATAGGGTATGGGTATAAGGTATAGGTTATAGGGTATAGGGTATAGGGTATAGTATATAAGGTATAAGGTATAAGGTATAGGGTATATGGTATAGGATATAAGATATAGTATATATGGTATAGGGTATAGGGTATAGTGTATAGGGTATAGGGTATAGGATATAGGGTATAGGATATATGTTTAGGGTTTAGGGTTTAGGGTTTAGGGTTTTGGCATTGCATTAGTAATTTAGTCGTTACATTAGAAAAATATAATGTAACGCCAAAAAATCAAATGTAACGCTGAGATCAAAGCCGTTGCATTAATCAAAATGTGCCGTTATATTAGCTCTGTCGTTGCATTAGACTCGTTACATTAGCTCTGGCGTTGCATTAGATGCGTTACATTAGCTCTGTCGTTGCATTAGATGCGTTACATTGGCTATGTCGTTGCATTAGCCGTTACATTAGCTCTGTCGTTGCATTAGACTCGTTACATTAGCTCTGGTGTTGCATTAGATGCGTTACATTAGCTCTGGCGTTGCATTAGATGCGTTACATTAGGTCAGAAATGTAGTAGTGAGATGACTCCACTTATGTTGAACTTGAATCATATTTAACCAGTTCTTTTGAGCCTATAGAAGAATTTGATATTGTAAAGTGGTGGGCACGAAGGGCAAAAAACTATCTTATTCTATCGTTGATAGCAAAGGAGATCCTAGCCGCTCCCGCCTCAACCGTCGCCGCCGTAGAAGAAGTATTTAGTGTAGGAGGGTGTGTCTTGGATGATCGAAGGTCAAGGTTGACTCCATATAATTTAGAATATCAAATGGTGCTCGGCGATTGGACAAAAGCCGAACTAAGAACTCAAGATAAAAGAAGTAGTTCCGATGAGGAGGCGGGCTTTGATGAAGATACATCGACGGGGAGCGAATGAACTACGCCGCTCCGACATAAGGTAAGTTAATTGTAATTTTATAGATTAGACTTTTTTTTTAAAATAGATTAGACTTTTGTTTTTTAATAGATTAGACTTTGGTTTTTTTCTTTTATGATAATGTAATTAGAGGTAAGACTCCTTTGGCTTTGGTTCATTGGTTGTCTCCCTCATTGTAATTTATTGTTTTTATTAATAAAATTGGCCAGGGTACCGTCCCTGTTTTTTTTTAAATACTTTTGGATGTGATATTATTTAAATTGGTAATTTTTTGAAGTTTCAAAGATAAATAAAATATTTAAAAAATATATCAAAAAACATAACAAGTAAAAACAAAAAAATATATACAAAATTTATTACAATTTACAAAGTTTAGAAAATAAATAAAAAAACATAACAAATAAAAAACTTTTTTTTTTTTGAAAATCACGGTTCAAACCGAAACAAGAACCGTACAGACGGTTCGAACCGTGAACCAGAACCGCCCATATTCAATTCGGTTACGGTTCAAGTGAGGCCGATTTTGTAAACTGCCCGTTCAAAATCGAAACTGCCGGTCTGAACCGACTGGACATCTCTACCATCCACCAACAACAAAAGTTGTTACGAATGTAATGACAAAATATTTCTTCTCTAATCATTAAGGTTTTATTGATATTATTCTCCCTTTTTCTAAGTTGTTAAGACTCTTTATATGATTACTATGGGGGAGTGGTGGGTGGGGTAGCTATCTCAAGCCCGAGGTTCATGACAAAAGAGAATGGTATGAGCCATAGGAATTCTTTTTTTTTTATGGTTATGAAAATGGTTACACCTCTTTTCTTCGGAAACATAGGGCTTTCAAAGTTGGATCTTAGAAGAAGGGATAAATGGGGATAATCTTTTTGCCTTTTATTTCTTTTTAAATTTTCTTTTTTATTCCATGAGGGAAGGCGTTATGTTCCCCTCCTTGTACTTTTCCTTTATTGTTTTTTTTCTATTAATAAAATTTAGGAAGCCTAGCCCTTTTCGCTTGATATATATGTATGCCTATATATATTGTCCGGGCGTTTTCTAACATGGAGGAGCAGTGGCGAGGCTAGGTAGAGCCGAAGGGGATCGGCCGACCCCACGTTTTAAAAAAAATAAAAAATTACTAGTGTTATTATTGTAAATATATTTTGAATATAGGGTAAAAATATATATTTGTACGATCTGACCCCCTTGATACAAAATAAAATTTTCACTATAATTATAATTGACCTCCTTCTCGTAAGATCCTGGTTTCGCCACTGTTGTGGAGGAGTCAAAACAAATTGTATGACCGAGAAAAATAAATTGTGCAACTATTAAGGAGGGAATGAAGGAGAGATGACATAACCACATTGTTGGGGTATCAACCCAAGTCTCACATCGGCAATTGAAAGAAGAATTGCTTAATATATAAAGGTGTCCACCCACTTCATTAGTATGAGGCATTTTGGGAGTTGACCCAAGAGAAAATCCGTGCGGGCTGGGCCCAAAGCGGATAATATCATACTAATGTGGAGTAGTGGGGATGGTCGCGGTTCCAAAACACACCATATGCAACTAGTGACAAATATAAAACATATAATCACATAAATAAAAATGACAAACGGAAAAGAACAAGAATCGATGAAACCAAGTTAATATAGAATGTGGCTGCCAAACTCAGCAACGAGTTCAATCAGGAAGAAAGAAAAGGACGAAATAACGTAAATTCATGGCCTTTGTAGAGTGAAACATTATGCAAAGAGACAACGGTTAAGAGCTTTGGCACTTCAGCCATGCCTGCCTATAAACTAGAGACGAGGAGGATCAAGTGTTGAAAGCCAATAGCAGCAAATTAATGTTATAACACTCCATCAGCTAGGGACAACAACATAGGGGAGGGGACGCTACCACACGTCCAAGCCACACCTATTCGAGTAGAAATTCCAATGTTTCTAAAACAAGGGTGATTGTCAACACAATGCATAATTAGCCAAATCCTTTCAAGTATACACTTTTACAGTGTGCCTAAGTGGTTTTAAGGCCGGCAAACAATCATGAATAAGGTGAAATTTGTAAATCCAGAAACAAGTTATTAGACGCTAATGACAAGATCGAGCAATCAACATAAACAAGTTGGTGCAAGCACAAGACTGCTAATCAGTTACTCAGAAACTAACATTTTGCATGGATTGCAGTTGTAACTTCCAAGAAGAAAACAACCATGCCCAATAACATTCTATTTGCCTTCTGAGTAATACTAAAGTCACAAAAAAGGGTAATACTAATGTGTCATGGTACTTTTAATTAGAGTGTGACAGGTCCACAATCGATGCAACCAATAAAATATCGCTACCTCATTTTATATCCATTTTTTGTAAACTTGTGTTGTACCCCTAGCATTGCCCCAACAAAAACTCACAAAACTTTTATTACAAACTGATTTGACATTGTTTTGTTGGATGTTGTGAATGTAGGCTGAACTACAAATTAATTAAGTATCCAACCAATCAATGCCAACTGATCAAAACTTTGTGAACTTAATTTGTGCCCCTTGCTCGCCTTTTTGTAGGTGCCTTAACTCCCGTTTTCCCCAAAAAATAGTCCTACTTCCCTTTGTGTTTTCCCCTAATCCCAAAAAAAAAGTCGGATTTAAAAGTATGAGTTATAAGTTCCACACAAAAAAAAAAAAAAAAAAGAAAGAAAAAATGTCAGATTGTTTCCTTTCTTTAAAAAAAAAAAAACATGATAATTTTCTAATGTGTTGTTCAAAAAAGAAAAAAAAAAACTGTAAACAGTTGAAGGAAATATCTAACTGAAAAAAGTACAATCTTTTAAGCATCCAACTTTTCAACTCAGACTCACTCTCAAATCTTTTTTTTTTTTTTTTTTTGAGGGACGGAGGGAGTTAACGAAATTTACTGAACCGAAGCCATCTGTTACTGATGTTGACAGGAACGCGAGTAGTATTTGGACAATATTGGGGGTGGGCTTCTCAATGCAAGAGAAGAGGCAAAGACTCGGTGTTGTATAGTAGGACAAATAGCTTGAGACGGTAGGTTTTGTGCTACCATTAGGGAAAGAATGAAGGAGACATGTAAAAGAAACAAAACCAACATATCCTGCTAGATACTTCCATGGAGATGATACATAGTCTCACTATGATAGTGACAAAGAGTGTTGGAACATTCCTATTTCAATAACCCGAAAGCACTCAAGTCTAGATTAAGTAAGAGAAGAAGATGAAGGCGGAAGCGTGATACCTGCTGAGTCCATTTTGTTACTTGATGATGTTCTTGCAAAGGAAGGAAGAGAAGAAGAAAAAAAATCAAGTAGGAAATTGTAGATCTTCTTGATGATGAATTCCTTCCTTAGAACTCAGATTATAGAGAGAGTAAATAAGGATGATGTAGTTGTTTCTAGGCTGATGGTAGGCCTCTATATATAGGAAACAATGGCACCTCATCAAGGGACTACACCCTTTCAATTAAGCGGTGTGAAATTACCATTCTGCCCATCATAAATAGGTAATTTCCACCTCGGGAATTCTACACATTTAATTAATATTCTATACTTTTCAATAACATTATTTTAATGATTTATACATGTACGTCTACATGTCACTTATATTTATTAAGTATACATATTTTGCAATCCATGTTCTAACAATCTCCCACCTGGATTGTCCAAACATGTGTTTATACTTTAACAAATCCTCATAAAATCATATTCATAATGTAAATGACAATCCATATGTGCACTTCTCGTCCATTAGTTTCACAAGTATAGGAACTAAAGGGGCAGTCGTTGTAATTGATTCGCAATTAAACCCACATTAATCACATATATATGTTCAACTAAATGACATAGATTAAGTATAGATGTGTAGCATGGAAAACTTAATGAATATATTAAAACATATATATATTCCATCAACTAGTCCTAATTAACCAAATGAGATCAATATGAATAAAACAAATAGCAAATAAAGCACAACTCAAACTCCCACTATATTATGCATTATCAAAATCGTTCCACCCATATGAACAGTATGCTCGTGAAACCTCAAAAGAGATAACGCTTTATAAAATGGATCAAATAACATGGAGTTTGATCCTATAATTTGTATATCTATTTGTTTATTTTATACTTATTTCTCTTCAACAAGAGACATAATCATATGATGTCTTTTAACATCTTTGCATCCAGTAAAACAGAATCGGAATACCTAATGATCTCAAAATGATCCGATTTTGTATACATAAGCATGTAGTTTAATGTTTTATAGGTACTTCATCATTCTTTTGGATGCGACTTAATGTTCTTCTTTCCGAATTGCTTTGGTATTGACCAAGCATCCCAATAATAAATGCAAGGTCTGGATGAGTACAGACTTGCGCATACATTAAGCTTCCTACTGCCGGTGCATAAGGGATACTTTTCGTATACTTGGATTCAAAATAAATTTTAGGACATTACTTTAAACTGAATTTATCTCCTTTAGAGACAGGGGTGTCATGTGGTTTACAATTTTCCATGCTAAACCTTTGTAATACCTTCTCTATATAGTTCTTTTATGATAATCCCAAAATATCTTGTGAATGATCACGATAAATTTGGATTTTCAATACAAAAGATGCCTCACCAAGATTTTTCATCTCAAATTTGTTTGAGAGAAATTTCTTAGTTTCCTTTAGAAGGTCCTTATCATTACTAGCAAGTAAAATATCATCCACATATAAGACCAAAATTATAAATCTACTCCCACTGAACTTATGGTATACACAATCTTCACCAAGATTCGTTTCAAAACCAGATGAAAGAATAACTTGATTAAATTTTGAATACCATTGACGAAAAGCTTGCTTGAGACCATAAATGAATTTCTTAAGTTTACAAACTAATTGATTAGTTTGATCTGAATCGGTCACCATTTCTAGTTTCCTTATATAGATGGTTTCCTTAATGTCTCCGTTGAGAAAAGCCGTCTTAACATCCATTTGATGAAGCTCAAGATCATAATGTGCCACTAATGTCATAATGATCATAAAAGAGGGTTTAGAAGATATCGGAGAAAATATTTCTTTATAATCAATGCCTTCCTTTTTGAGTAAATCCCTTAGAAACAAGACGTGCCTTATATCTTTTCATATTGCCTTGCGAATCCCTTTTGATTTTAAATATCCATTTACAACCAATAGATTTTGCACCTTCGGGCAATCGGACAAGACTCCAAACGTCATTGTCTTTTATTGATTTTAACTCTTTATTAATGGCATTGATCCACTTATGAGAATTAGGACTATTAATGGCTTCATGGAAGGTGATTATACCTAAGGTGTCCTCATTCTCCACAAGATACAAATATCCGGAATAACACTTCTTCTTTCTCTAGTAGATCTCCTTAAGGGCACTGGTTCATCCTTATTTTGAGGTTGTTGAATTTCCTCATGTCCAACATTTTCATGTTATCCGTTATTTACGGGAGTCTCTATATTATTTTGAATTGTATGTTCTTTGTTAAATTTCAGGTACAATTACTTGATTTTCAACAGGAACTAAGGCTCCGTTTCTTTCGGGGAAAATAACTTCCGGAAAATGATTTCCTGGAAAATGTTTTCCGGAAAAGGAAAACGTTTTCCGAAAATGTGGAAAACGTTTTCCGGAAAATGAGGAAGATGTTTTCCTGGAAAACAACTTCCTTAGGAAAATGGGGAAAATGGGGAAAATGGGGAAAACGTTTTCCGGAAAATGAAGATGTTTTTTGGAAAATTATTATTATTATTATTATTACTATTATTTTATTATTATTATTACTATTATTTTATTATTATTTTATTATTATTTTATTATTATTATTATTTCATTATTATTTTATTATTATTTTATTATTATTTTATTATTATTATTACTATTTTTTTATGATTTTTTTATTATTATGTTTTTATTATTATTATTATTATTTTATTATTGTTTTATTATTATTTTATTTTTATTACTATTATTATTATTTTATTATTATTTTATTATTATTTTATTATTATTATTATTATTTCATTTTATTATTATTATTATTATTATTATTATTATTATTATTATTTTATTATTATTTTATTATTATTATTATTATTATTATTATTATTATTATTATTATTATTATTTTATTATTTTTTATTATTTTTTATTATTTTTTATTTTTATTTTTATTATTATTATTATTATTATTATTTTATTATTATTATTATTATTATTATTATTATTATTATTATTATTAAAATATTATCCATCCACTTTTTTTACACCATTTTCCAGAAAACAACTTCCTTAGGAAAAATCCGGAAAACGTTTTCCTTAGAAACGGCGGAAAATGTTTTCCGAAACCCATTTTCTCCATTTTCCGAAAAACTACCAAACACCGGAAAATGGGGAAAACGTTTTCCGGAAAACAAACATGTTTCGGGGAAAATGAGGAAAACGTGTTCCGGGGAATTACCAAACACCGGAAAATGGGGAAAACGTTTTCCGGAAAACGTTTTCCTCCCATTTTCCGATAAACAAACGGGGCCTAAAGTTTAAGGAATATAGAGTGGTTCCTTTAACTCTTCAAATTCAAGTTGGAACATTCCTATTTCAATAACCCGAAAGCACTCAAGTCTAGATTAAGTAAGAGAAGAAGATGAAGGCGGAAGGGTGATACCTGTTGAGTCCATCTTGTTACTTGATGATGTTCTTGCAAAGGAAGGAAGAGAAGAAGAAGAAATCACGTAGGGAATTGTAGATCTTCTTGATGATGAATGCCTTCCTTAGAACTCAGATTATAGAGAGAGTAAATAAGGATGATGTAGTGTTTCTAGGCTTATGGTAGGCCTCTATATATAGGAAACAATGGCACCTCATCAAGGGACTACACCCTTTCAATTAAGCGGTGTGAAATTACCATTCTGCCCATCATAAATAGGTAATTTCCACCTCGGAAATTCTACACATTTAATTAATATTTCTATACTTTACAATAACATTATTTTAATGATTTATACATGTACGTCTACATGTCACTTATATTTATTAAGTATACACATTTTACAATCCATGTTCTTACACTTCTTCTTTCTCTAGTAGATCTCCTTAAGGGCACTGGTTCATCCTTATTTTGAGGTTATTGAATTTCCTCATGTCCAACATTTTCATGTTATCTGTTATTTACGGGAGTCTCTATATTATTTTGAATTGTATGTTCTTTGTTGAATTTCAGGTACAATTACTTGATTTCCAACAGGAACTAAAGTTTAAGGAATATAGAGTGGTTCCTTTAACTCTTCAAATTCAAAATCATTACTATTTCTCCCACTAAATTCAACATCCTCAAAGAACCTAGCATTGTCAGTCTCGAAAAATGTTCTAGTTTTCGGGTTATAAAATTTATATCCCCTAGAACTCTTAGCATACCCTACAAAGTAACTGTCAACGGTCTTAACGTCCATACGGAGTTTTGTCGGTAGCCTTTGAAGCAGCTCTATTGAGAATATAAGTAGCGATTCTTTAATGCATCGCCTATAATGAGTGAGGTAAAGAAGTACAAGAAAACATACTTCTTACCATATTCTTAATGATTCTATTATGTCTTTCCACTACACTATGCTAGGTTTGCCTGACATTGTGTAGTGAGGGACAATCCCACACTCTTCAAGATAGCGAGTATAAAGGACCTGGACGCCATTCACCCAATACGTCCAATGATTTAGACTTTACATGAAGAAAATAATGTATCCATAATGAGAGTAATCATCTATGAATGTGATGGAATATTGTTGACCATTCCATGAAGGGTTAGTGAATGGTCCATATGAATTAGTTCCAAGACGTTTGATACTCTCAAAGATCCTATTTCCTTTAATGTTTGTAAATTTTTCTTTAAAACACTAAATGCAAATGTTTTTATCCGGAGTATCAAGTTGTTTTAGGATTCCCTTTAACATAAGCTTTATCAATTCTCCCTTTGGAGATATGACCCAAACGCCTATGCCATATAATACAAGAATTTACACTTGATAACTTTTGCTTAGTGCCTTTAGCTTTGGTTTCATTATTATGGGACTCATTCATTTTCTTGACTGTGTCAAGTAAATTAAGATTATCGATATATGACAAAGTACTAGTACCGACAAGTTAGGAATTTAAAATAAAAATCACATTTATTATTACCAAAAGAACAAGAGTAACTTTCCTTGTCCAAAACTGTGATATATATTTTAAATTCCATCTAAAGGACGGTACAATGAATATATTATTTAGTACAAAATAATAGCCAGTACTTATCATTAATCTAAAAGTCCCTAAGCCTATAACTTCAACCGGATTTCCAGCTCCCATATAGATGTATTTCTCATCTTTACTGGGAATTCGGTAATTCAGGCAACCCTGCATACATGAACTAATGTGAGTTGTTGCACCAAATACAACCACCATGTATATTAAGGAATTGAAACCAAATTTGCCTTAGTACAAACAAGACCAAATGACATACCATTCTGAATTCGCCATTCGCGATACTTATGGTAGTCGTTCTTCATGCGAGTAAGGTCCTTGCAAAAGAAGCATTTCTTGACTTTATGATCATTAAATGATCCCTTAAGCTTCTTACTTGCAACCGCAATTTCCTTCCCTCTTCTCTTAATCCCACGAGAAGAAGTAAATGCTGAGTGAGTAATTTCTAATTTAAGATATTTCATCCTATCTTCCTCTAATGTCATATGTGAAAGTAATTCATTAATATTTCACTTGTACTTTTAACATTTATAGATCACCTCAAAAGGACCAAATTAAGGAGGAAGATAGATCAAAACTAAGTGCAAGAGAAAATCTTCTGAAATCTCTAACTTAAGTGCCTTTAGTTTGATCGAAAAATTGAAATAATTCAATAATGTACTCCCTAAGATTTTTCTCACCCCTGTACCGAATGGAAACAAGTTTCCACAAGAATTCAAGAAAAAACTCAGCATTTTCGATCTCAGAGACATTGTCCAAAATGTCTTTGAAACTGCATTTTCCATGATCATTAGACTCACGCGGTTGGACCGTTCCCATTGCTCAACATTTTTCCGTGCTACAACGGTATTTCCTTTAGCGGGACTTGGTTCCCCTAATGCGTGATTGATGTCCATACATCCTAAGATCATCGTTATATTATTTTTCCAAGTTTTAAAGTTAATCCTATTAAGCATTGGAACAATATTCATGGCAATAGTAATAGATGAAGCGTTTATCAAATTTGTTGGGAATAAGAACGAAGAATGAATACAAAACATGTATAAGAAACTACATAATGAATAAAGTGATTAATTATATCAATGAATCCCATCAAAAAGATAATGAACATGACATCAAAACTAATCTTTGGATTGCGAATTGACTCATAATTTGATTTATCTTAGGGTAATAAACGACTTTAAACAACACATTTTAAATACTTGCCTTCCTTTGGGCCGGTTCAAGTATTAAAAATGTCCTAACATTTAAAGTATTTGTTACCCAGCAATAAAGAATATAAACAACTCATTTTAAATACCCGCCTTCCTTTGGAATGGTTCAAAGTATTTAAAATGACCAAACGTTTTATTCAATTATTACCCCATGAATGCAAATATTTAGTCAACAACAAGGTCTCCTTTGGGAAACAAGCATGTTATCACATATCAACACTACAAGAAAAATGACTTTTGACAACGTTTTAGTTAACAACGTTTTAAAAAAAAACGTTGTCATTGACTGGATTTAACAACGTTTTTTCAAAAACGTTGTTGTATATTCAATATAAAAACGTTTATTTAATAAACGTTGTCTTAATGGTATTTCTACAACGTTTATTTAAAAAACGTTGCACATAAGACAACGTTTTTTAATAAACGTTGTGAAATATCTGTATTTTGACAACGTTTTTTTATAAACGTTGTCATATTCCTGAAAAAAAAAAAAGAAAAAAGAAAATAAAACCAGTAAATTAAAGAGCGGGCATTTTTTGCCCAATACCGCGGAATTCAATTGAGCTAATTTTTTCCCCCAAAATCACCTCTGTACCCCAAATCGCTTTCTTCCTACTTCCTAGGCATCGATCGACGGCAACAGCGCCAAGGCAAAATCTTCGACGGACCTGGTGATAATCGACGGCGCCAAGGCAAAATCGCTTTCCGGCCACACAGCGTCAGTCCAATAATACAAGGTTCCATTCATCTTCTCCTCCTTCAACTATTCTTAATATCAGTGCCAATTTCTAATATTTGCTTCTTGTAAATCAATTTCTATTTTGCAAGGATCGACATTAACTGGAATGGGTGCGGGAAAACCATTTTTCCGATAAAGAAGTTTCAGTTTGCCCTAATATTGGAGAGAGCTTATTTTTGAGGTAAGAACATTAATTAGTCGAAGATATCATGCCAGTTCAGGAGTATACTGATTACCTTTAATTTTTCTGCGATTGATATGTCTATGTAGCTCATTACCAATTTCAATTGCATGAGGTTCTTCTGACTAACAATTTTGTTTTGACATGCACTGATGCTTAGATGTTGTTATGCAACACCTTGTTGAAATGTTTGTTTGTTGTTATCGACCTGATTCGAAAGGATTTTCAGGAAAAATCAATACTTGTTCATCCAGTTGTCCATGTAATTTTCTGGTTGTTGATGTTGTTGTTGTTATTGTATCAATCAAATTGTTAAGTAGATTATTAGGACTTATGTATATGTCATTGGTAAAGGCATACTCTCTCCCCCCGGAAAAAAATAGTATCATTTGACAAGTCATACTACTAATTAATGATGATTTGGTTACTTGACATTTCTTGAAATAGCATAACAATTATTTTTTGATTGAACATTAACCAATCTAATTAAAAATAAGATATGCACTATACGTTCAGATTGAGGTTTAATCTTGTTTCTTTAATGAATGAGGGTAAAAATGAGATGTACTGAATTATTAACTCTTCAAGTTGCTCTAATATTATTAACTCTTGTAGTGTTCTCGGTGAACTCATAATTCATATTCGATGGATAAAGCGTGGGTGAATCTACCAAGGTTTTCACTCTAAGCTAAAATAGTAGTTTTGATAGTTGCAAGCTTTCTTGTGCCATCTATGTAATATGTATAATTTTGTTTGTAGGCCAAGTGATGCTTACAGAGAAGGAGTAAGAAATTTTGTAGCAGTATGTTTGGAGAGTCTAGGAAATCCCTCTAAAATTCGATGTCCTTGTACTCGTTGTAGAAATTTGGATTATCAGACTAGTGATGATGTAATCTCACACTTGGTTATGCATGGCATGGATAAGACATACGATGTTTGGATTTTTCACGGGGAAGAACGTCCTAGCACTTCCTCCAAAATGACACATGATCTCGATGACATACCAGATACATATAGGATGTTCGTAGATGCACGTGTTAACGAGGAAACGATTCCAAATTATACTGAAGCAATGGAAGACGTAGGGTTTTCAAAATTATTAGAAGAGGCGTAAACTCCCTTGTATATGGGCAAAGTGACTATACAAAGCTAACAAATGGCGCTATGCTTTTCAAACATAAAGCGGTCAACGGTATTTCGACAAAGCATTTACCGATCTTCTCAAAATCTTAGGTCACATGTTGCCACAATAGAATGTTCTTCCTAGTTCCATGTATGCTGCAAAAAAATTACTTAAGACCTTTGACTTGGGTTACGAAAAAATACATGCATGTCCTAAAGATTGTTGTCTATTTAGAAAAGAGCTGGCAGATCTAGACAATTGCCTGAGGTGTGGGAAATCTAGGTGGAAAGTGGTAGGAAAAGGAGATGAGCGTAAAATTAAAAAGGGGGTACCAGCCAAGGTGTTGAGAAACTTTCCTATTATTCCCAGATTTAGAAGGATGTTCAGATCATTGGAGAGTTCGAACAATTATTGTGGCATAGCAACATCATAGCAATGATAACAAAATGCGACATCCCGTTGACTACTCGTCACAAAGGGCGCCTATTGATAGTAAATGGCCTTTTTTTTCATCTGATCCTCGGAATTTAAGACTTGGACTTGCCACAGATGGATTTAATCCTTACAGTAATCTAAGTTCTACACATAGTTGTTGGCCTGTGATGCTTGTTAATTACAACCTCCCCCCTTGGCTTTGCATGAAAAGAGAAAATATGATGTTAACTTTAGTAATCCCTGGTCCAAGGAAACCAGGAAATGATATTGATGTATATTTAAGGCCATTGATTGAAGATTTGAAAGAATTATGGATAAGTGGGGTTGAGGTGTACGATGCATTTAAGAAGAGTATGTTCAATCTGAGGGTTATTCTCATGTGGACGATTAATGATTTTCCGGCTTATGGCAATCTAGCTGGGTGTATGACTAAGGGTAAGATGGCATGTCCTATTTGTGGTGCTGATACTTGTTCAATATATCTACCTCATAGTCACAAGTGTGTGTATATGGGTCATCGACGGTTTCTTATATCCAATCATTCTTACCGAAAGAAGAAGAAATGGTTTGATGGAACCCATGAGAAGAGGTGGAAACCTCATATATTGTCCGGTTCTGAAATTTTAGAAGTTGTTAATGGGATTGAAAATGATTTTGAAAAATGGGATGAAACGAGCAATGATGAAGAACCGAGACAAGGAAGGGCAAAAGGTAAGAGAAACAAGAAAAGGAAGATTAAAAAGATGAAAGTTAAGGTCCTGAATTGGAAGAAAAAAACAATTTTTTTTGAGTTGCCCTACTACGAGGTAAAAGCAAATTTTGTGCTTTACTGTTAATTCAATATAATGATATACTCCCTCCGTCCAACTCGAAAAGTCACTTTTGGTCAATTCATGTTTTGTTTGACTCAAGCATTAATGCAAATCTAATTATAAATATCTTATTGACCAAAAGTGCCTTTTCGAATGGGACGGAGGGAGTAGTTAATAGCTAGCTGATAACTTATAATATATGTTATTTTTAGGATTTGTTGGTACGTCACTGTTTGGATTTAATGCACATAGAGAAAAATTGTGGTGAGAGTTTACTTTGCACTTTGCTTGATATAAAAGGAAGATCAAAAGATGGTCATGCTGCTCGTAAAGACTTAGAAAGTATGGGAATTCGGCGTAGTTGCACCCAAGGCTCGATGAGAATGATAAGATACTCCTTCCACTGTGCCAATGTACTTTAACAAGTTCTGAGATAGAGACATTTTATTGGCGACTAAGAAATTTGAAAGTTCCCGACGGGTATAGCTCTAATATTGCGAACAGTTTTGCACAGACTGACAAGATACTTGGACTCAAATCCCAAGATTACCATGTATTGATGCAATAGTTATTGCCAGTCGCATTGAGAGGACTTTTACCCAAAGGGCCAAGAAATGCATTACTTCGTTTCTGTTCATTTTTCTATGATATAAGCCAAAGAGTGGTTGATGTCGAAAAAATTGAAGCTGCAGAACAGGAGATAATTGAGACATTGTGCATGCTTGAAAGATATTTACCTCCTTCATTCCTCGATATTATGATTCACTTGACAATACATTTAGGTCGAGAAACTCGTCTTTGTGGATCAAATCAATTTCATTGGATGTATCCGTTTGAAAGGTATTCCATATCCATTTATTATCTGATAATAGGCTTTAATGATATTTTCCTCCCTAATTTATATCCAATCCATTCATATTTATGAAGACGGTCAAGGAATATGTTAGAAATCCGGCACGACCCGAAGGATGCATATGTGAAAGCTATCTTGCCGAAGAATCCATAGGATTTTATTGTGAGTATATTAAGGAAAGTTGTGCACTATTTGAAACACATAAACGCAATGAGGATTATCAAGATGAGAAAACATTTGAGGGACGACCAATTTCTAAAGGAGAGCATATTACATTGTCTAATGAAGACATGCAAAATAGTCATCGATATGTGTTGTTTAATACGGCAGAAGTGGAACCATATGAAGTGTAAGTTTAAGTTAAATGCAAATTTGTCTAGTTTATTTATTAGGAATATTTTTCACTCTTTCTTTATTTTTAGGATGCATATGGAAGAGTTGAAGATAATACATACTGGTATATCCGATGAACAACTTTCAAAGATGCATTCAGACACTTTCTCTAGTTGGTTTACAAAAAAGGTTTCTAACATATTATTTGGACTTTATTAGGTTATACATTGTGAATAGATATGTTATTTATCTAATATAAATATACAGGTTAAAGACCAAATAGCCTCAGGCGAAGTAGGAGTTTCTGAAACAATAAAGTGGTTATCATATGGGCCTAGAAGGCAAGCACTCTCATATTCTGCCTATATAATAAATGGTCGTCGATTTCGTACCAAGGACACCGAAAAGTCCACACAGAATATTGGTGTTTCACTTGAAGCAACTACAATACGTCAATATGGGCCAAATGACAATTGCCAATCTAGTAGCAGCACAATAGGTCACTACGGGATCTTGCGTGACATTATAGTGTTGAACTATCTTACATTTCAGATTCCCTTATTTAAGTGTTATTGGGCAAATATTTATCGTGGAGTGAAGGTTGAAGAAGGATTTACATTAGTCAACTTTGCTCAATTTCAAGATCAATATAAAGGAGATCCTTTCATACTAGCAGCACAAGCCTCACAAGTGTTCTATTGGAGAGAAAGCAATACATCTAATTGGGAAGTTGTTGTTAGACCACCACCAAGGGGCTATCATGATATGGGAATCTATGATAAGAGTGATGATGAGAATGATGAATTGTCGTATAACCCACTTGATGTAGCTTTGCTTGATAAAACCAATGATGACCTAGATAGTGCTTGCGCAAGAGTGGGATGTGATGACAAAGTGGTATATTTAATTATTTGATTTAGTTTCTTGGATCTATGATTATATTCTTAAATTATTGTGTCATTATATTTGTTTATTACATTACTTGTGCTAGCATATATACAAAATTTAATGATTAAGTTTCTTCGATATAACAGGTAGAGGCTGAGGTGGAGGAAGATCTTTAGAAAGCTTTATCAAAGTTTGTTGACGACTTGGTCACAATGGGTAATGATGGTACAGAGGTAAGACTTAGTGTTATCATAATGATTTTACATGTGTTACCTAATTAACGGACTGCCTACTTATTACATGTGTTCAATTTAAATTCACCTGCCATGACTTGTCTAAAAGCAAAATGAGAACATCTTTGTTTAGATTCAGACATGAGAAATAGTTCCAATCACTGCACACTTTCTCAACTAGGGCGCTGCATTGTAGTGGAAATCATAGGAAAATTTAATGAACCATATATCGCACTCCAGAACAGGGTATTTCTAAAGGATGTCTACTGAGCCCTCCAAAATAGAAAAATGGATGTATTCCCAAACAGCACCATCAGGTCCTTGAGCTTTAGATGCTCAAATTTAATCAGTAAATGAACCTACTGAGGAATATTATAGAGAAAAAAGGGTCAGCAGAGACATATTCTTCAAAACCAGATTTTCAGTCATCTTTGACGAATAAACTGTTCTGATCTAGAAGGTTTTAGAAGGCGTAAAAGTAGTCGTTTGAAAGAACTATGTGTCTACTTTCAAGCAAAAAAATCGGTTCGGCGTTTTGAGCCCTAGAAATGGAGATAAAGCATTTTTGGTACTGAAGGTATAAGCTGACAGCATACAGTTAATAAGCATTTTGGTAGTTAGTCCTAAAAACATACTCCTTACTTCGCAAGAGTAATCTACGCATTTTGTCCATATGCATAACTAACCAGCAGTTTTTTCAAAGAAATTATGGGAAATATTATGGGAGTGCTTGTTATGTCTCATTTCTGATCTATGCAGAGTTCAAGAAAGGGGGCCATGCGGATGAAGAAATTACAATTAGCATCGGTTGCAATTTCGCAACAAAAAGGATTTGAAGGCATTCGAATTTCTGAAAGAGGGTCAAATCCCTCTCCTAACCATAATATGGAAACATTGTCTCCTCCTCGTGATTCAACTGAAGTTCGTAATGAAAATCCAGCCGAAGAGCAGTCGGTTGAGGAACAACAAGTGTTGGGAAAGAGAAATAGAGGTCCAACAAGGTTGAGAGATTTGTGCTCAAATCCGACGAAACTAATTGAGGTGGAGTTCAATGAAAGAGGACAACCCATAGGTGAGCAATCCGAGTGGTTATCTTCATTTTTGGGAGCTTTAGCACGACAGTTTGTACCATTCAATATAGATGATTGGAGGAAAGTTGAGAAAGAGAAACAGACAAAGAAAGATTTGTGGACATGTGTTAAGGTAATGATAATATAGCTTATTGGGTTCTAACATAAAAATTCAAGTGTACATGTTTACCTTTTTTTTTCTATGATGTTTATATAGGGGAGATTCAAGATGGATGACACGCACGAGACTCTTATTATTCAACAAATGGGAACTCGTTGGAGGCAATCAAAATCAAAGATGATAGAATCTCTTAGAGATGCATCTAAAATGGGAGATAAAGATTCAAGATTTGCATCCCTTAAACCGGACAACATATCCGTTGAAGAGTGGAACACTTTTGTCAAAGAAAAGTTATCAAATGAATTCAAGGTAAATTCAATTTTTTTTTTAAAGTATTTTCTTTATATCCAATACTTTTTTTCTTACATAAAAAAATTGTGTAGTTGAAGAGCTCTAAGTATAAGGAGATTAGGGCAAACAATCATGCCCCACATACAATGAGCAGGAAGGGGTATGCTCGGCTAGAGGCTGACATGGTAACTTTCTATAAATTCATACTCCCTCCGTCCCACCTCACGTGATACCATATTGACTTTTTTGGTATCAAGTAAGGTGGGACGGAGGGAGTACATTATTACATGTTTTCATTTATGTATTTCAATTAAAATAGTGCTTATTCTTTTAAGAGAAAGGAGAATCCGGAAATGGCTATAAGGAGAGAAGATGTGTGGTGTAAAGCACACACAAAAAAGAATGGTGAAATACCAACTCCATTTATTGCCGATTGTGTGGTAAGTGACATTTCAACTAAATCATACTTAATTTTATTACTCCCTCCGTCCCAAAATGCCACTCTTTTATTTCATTATTTTGACTAATCTATCATTTAATACTTGTTTCTTGACTAATTTTCAAGAGTAAAATACAAGAGATCACAGCCTCTCAAACCTCCCCTTCGACATCAATTAGTGAGGATGCACTGTCTAAAACACTCAGACCCGAGAGAAACGGAAGAGTTAGAGGGATGAGATTTGGCATTACCCCATCTAAAATAGGTATCCACATGAATAGTTCAAAGAAAGTCCACGAACTAGAGCATCAAGTTTCAAAACTGAATAAAAAAATGGAGAAGTTCCAACATTTAGAGGATGAAATGGCTGAGATGCGACAATTTATGCGTATGTAGGCAAGTATTTTTTAGTCAAGCACATTGTTTTTAGAGTTATTTATAGTTTTCACTTACATGTTAAGTTGTCATTGTTTCTAGGGATTCAATTCAAAGGAGAAAGAAAATTCAAACATGGCCACTCCCCGTTTGCATAGTATTGGTTCGAGGGATAATTTGAATGGGAAGTCACCCTCTCCCTCTCCCCGTCTCCATAGTGTTGGTTCAAGGGATCATTTGAATGGGAAGTCACCCTCTCCCCCATCACATAATGGTAGCTCAAATGTTCGTGATTGCCATGGTTTGAATTCAAGAGATGATTTAACAAGTGTCAACATAATTGATCGTAAATGTAAATTATTAGATTGGCGAAAACAGGTGGTTGCAGAAGGTAAGATTGCTGACACAGATCCTAATGCTATGGTTCACAGTGTTCCGCTTGGAAATGATGCGTGGAAGGTTTGGGTTCAGGTAGCTGTGATTCCTAGTGCTGAATTGTGGAGGTCTAACTCGTTTATGTCAGTCATCTCGGATGCAGTTGGGAGTACGGTCGCATGGCCCAAGGAACTCACTTCTTTTAATTAAGACAATGCTAATTTTGTTTTGTACTTTTATTTCAGAAACTCTGTTTTGATGCCCAAGATATTGCCATGGTTTGTATACTAACTTTGCTGATGAATTTTGTACAGAGGAAGTGGGCTGATAATTTGGTACAGAGTAAGTGGATTAGACACCTGTGTTTGTTTATAAACTGTTCTACATTTCTATTCAACTAACCCCTTTTTAACTCCGCCAATGCAATTGTTGTATATTGCATTGCCGGTCCCAAGCCCGGATAAAGGAGGAGGGAAAGGTATGTCGGGTATATAAATCATATATCTTGTTCATTATTTTGAAAACATGTTACACTTGCGAGGCCCTTAAATTGAATGGACACGATGCATTTTTTATATCGTACGGGTAATGCACATTTCGAAACTTTGTTTGGACTTTTATCTATTGCTCTTCTAATTATGTGTTGCATTCACATACGGGTAATGCACATTGCGATATTGCGGCTCTTAAAATCTTCGCGAGATGCATCGGATTACGTTTTGGGGATTACACGCGCTACGGAGTCAGCTATTTACGCAATAACTTACGAGATGCATTTGCTTTTTGATGTTGCTAGAACTGATTTGTGCTTTTTATATTCTATGAATTTATTGGAGCGATATAATGACAAATGCTATAACTACCTAATTACATAGGGTCATTAGAGGAAATGGTGTTGAGAATAAATATTTAGGATCTAGGAACCTATCCAGGACTTTGCAATCTTTTCAAGTGACAATGGTTCGAGTGGATCTGCGGATAACATGGGCAGGCCGTGGTTTTGTCCATGGCGCCAAATGGGTGAAATTTTCAGCATTGTCCATGGGGAGGCCATGGTTTGATCCATGGCCATGAACGCCAAATGGGTGAAAATTTTCAGCATTGTCCATGGGGAGGCCATGGTTTGATCCATGGCCATGAACGCCAAATGGGTGAACATTTTCAGCATTGTCCATGGGGAGGCCATGGTTTGATCCATGGCCATGAACGCCAAATGGGTGAACATTTTCAGCATTGTCCATGGGGAGGCCATGGTTTGATTCATGGCCATGAACGCCAAATGGGTTAACATTTTCAGCATTGTCCATGGGGAGGCCATGGTTTGATCCATGGCCATGATTCAAGAATGTACAAAATAGAGGGGTTGTTTAGGAAAATAATTTATGTGAAAAGGGATAAAGAAAATAGTAGCGAGTATGAGAATCTCAAGTATACATAAAATGTATACACTTATGCCATGTACCGAGAATAGATTAAGGATACATGATATTGGCTGTATAACAACTTGTAACAACTCTTTAAGAGCTCGAAAAAAACATTTTGCCAATTAAGTTCCTGTAATGTCACTTTATAGAATCAGTAAAAAAGTTGGTCCGTTCTTTAATATGAAGTAGCAATCAGAACAATATCAGGTAGGAACAAGTAATATTAGCCTTTCGATGCAGACCTACGAATGTGCGTCTGATATATCAATTCAATGCTACTAAGTGGTAGCATCATCAAGATTCCAGATAAACTCCCCCCCCTACGTTAAATGGTGATGCAGAGACATTTGAAACCAACAAATTAGTTGTCAAATAGGACGATCTAATTGCTTGTAGAGGGAAACGCATAAAATGGGGCAGCATAATTTAACTGGCACAGTAAGATTATAGACCAAGTTAGTCAAAAAACAATCTATGGGTAAAGAAAATAGTAGCGAGTATGAGATCTGCTGACTAGATGTAAGATCCCTTTGAGTGTCCTATTAGGACTATAGAAAGAGTAATATTATAGACCAAGTTAGTCAAAAACAATCTAAGGGTAAAAAAAGTGCATGGTTAAAGAAGCTATACATTAAAATAAAAATAAAAAATCAACATAGTAAATGAAAGCAATAAGAGAGTTCATAATGAGAGCTCTTACCACTTTAAGTTCCACCAATCCATCAGATGGCAGGTAAGTAGCAATCCCACTCATACTCGAATCCTGGCCAACAATCGAGTCCTTCAAGTTTTCCATGAGCCAATCTTGAACCAAATCCAAACACAACTATAATCAACAAAACCCCAATTTTTCATCAATCAACACACACCAAATTCATCATTACGATTTAATACTTTAATGGTGGTTTTCTCCCTTTATTGCAGCTTCATACTAAGAATCATGATAAAATGCCAACTCCAGGCTTAAGGGCCATGAATTACAGAAATTGAGAAATTGCGAAAATGAAAAGTGGGTTTTACTTGACAAAGTACATAAATCACAAAAGATAACTTAGACACGAGGTTTTGTTTGTTAAACTCAAGTAAGAAGACACTCCTTTTCTTTCTTCATCAAGATTTTGCATTCTTTCTGTAGGTATGTTTCTATAACAGTTCCAAGTCCCCTGCCTTGACATTAAGGCTCTGAGCACCTTTGGTTTTTGACAGCAACTTGCAGCTATTTAGGAGAGTTTTACAAGGGAACAACTACTCTATTACAAGGTGACCCACTATCACCTCTATCCTTTATCCGATATAGAATGAGCAAAAATTATAACTCCAATTCAGATGGTTCTGACGGTGATGAAAGAAACGAATTAGTTTTCGATTAGGATGACTCGGACAATGCAGAAGCGCACAGGCCAGGAATGAAAAGAAATAGATCCAAGGGGCAACTATCCTTTGGGAAAGGAAAAGTAAAAATCTAGCAAAATCAAGTTTATTGGTTGGGGATCAAAATCTCTTTTACAATAATCATTTCAAGAAAAAACAAAAAATAACACGATGGATTGGATTAAAATTGAATTGAATTGAAATAATGTGAGCGAGAAACATACCTCTTCCTCGTGGAGGAAGAGGTAGATTTCTCGCTCACATTATTTCAATTCAATTTAATTTTTAATCCAATCACGAGGAAGAGGTATGTTTCTCGCTCACATTATTTCAATTCAATTCAATTTTAATCCAATCCATCGTGTTATTTTTTGTTTTTTCTTGAAATGATGATTGTAAAAGAGATTTTGATCCCCCCAATAAACTTGGTTTGCTAGCTTTACTTTCCTTTCCCAAAAGATAGTTGCCCCTTGGATCTCTTTCTTTTCATTCCTGCCATGTGCCCTTCTGTATTATCCGAGTCATCATAATCGGAAACTACTTCGCTTTTTTTATCACTGTCAGATCCATCTGAATTGGATTTGTAATTTTTGCTCATTCTATATCGGGTATTGCAGATTTTAAACATTTGATGGATCTATAAAAACCTCCTACTGAAGACTACAATGACATTGGAGGGCTGGAAAAACAGGTAAGCAAACCTTTAGAATCATGTACATTTCTATTGAACTCTCTTGGAAGCAATTTGGTAGTTGGTTTACTTTAATTTGCTGATATAACATGGTCTTTGTTCATGCTACACTTGGAGACGAGTCTCTTGCAAAAGAGTCCGACCTTAAGAGGTCCCTTGAATAGTGTGGCCTTGGCTTTGGAGAGATCTCGGTTGAAGGAGATGAATAAATCTTGATTCAATTGCAGAGTATGCATTTCCTTTCATTTGAAGGTCATTCATTTTTATGGGTTTTCTATTCTTTTTTCTTATTTGTATCAATGACAGATACCGAAAGAAAGTATCCCTTTACAATGAACGAGTAGAAGAGCTTAATATGGTAACTCAAGAACGCGATGATACAAAGAAGCAATACGATGAATGGAGAAAGAAAAGGCAAATAGCTTCTTTCTGATAATATTTCTATGAAATTGGTTTACAAGTATTGTTTTCATGAACTTATTTGGTTACAATGTACAGACCTCCAAAGAAGAGTTGGAAGAATATTGCTAATTTGTCAGGAGGTGAAAAGGTACCTTCTAAAATGCACTACTGATTTTCTTTTTGTTCTGCTTCTTCCCCAACCAACCCTGCTGAGTCTTGTTGTATATTACAATGACTTTGTTTCCCGAGACTCTCGGCTCATTAGCTCTTGTTTTCGCACTCCACCACTACAAACCCACGCCACTCTATGTCATGGATGAGATCGATGCCGCTCTAGGTAGATTATTCTGAGTTTATAAACTTTTTGTCCTTCGACCAATTCTTATTTCTTAAACTTTGCATTCTTGTTTAATTCATAATTCTGTTTTTTTTTACTTGTAGATTTTAAAAATGTGTCTATTGTGGGACATTACGTAAAACATCGTACAAAGGATGCCCAATTCATAATAATTAGGTAATTTTGTTGTATTTTAGAATAATATAAAATATCAACATTCTTCAATTAATTGCATAAGCGGCTTCTGATCTTTTGCATATGAATTGCAGCCTGAGAAACAACATGTTCGAGTTGGCAGACCGACTAGTGGGAATTTACAAGACTTATAATTATCAGTCTTGTAAGAGCATTACCATCGACCCATCTAGCTTTGTTGTTGGTGCAAAAGTTGCTTAAGGTGACATATGAACTTTCCTCGTCGTTGACTCATATTCTTTTTTATCTGTGTATGTTTGTCATGGTTTGACCGTAATTTATGTTCAACGTATATAAAGCCAGTGTGTATGTCAAGGAACATTGTTGCTTGCAAGTGTGTATGTCAAGGAACATTGCTGCTTGCAATTTTTCTTCTTGTAAAGACATGGTGCAATGTTCGCTCCTCTGATTATTTATAAATAGAGCCGTCAAGTTGGGACGGTCCCGTCGGGACGTCCCGTCCCGCCATACAAATGGGATGGGATGGGACGGAATATTTTAGTCCCGTCCTGTTTGCGTCCCGTCCCGTATTGTCCCGTTCCCGTCGCGGGACAACTTATTTTTATCCCGTCCCGTCCCGTTTTCCCGTATTGACCCGTACAAGTATTACATGCAGTTAATTGAATATTATAGACCCCAATTGGATCATGTTTTTGTTGTGCCTAAATGGAAAATTCTAGTCATCTTTGGAAATGAATCTTTTATCCTTGAAATGGTAAATGCCAATTGCGATTTCTTGCATTGTCTTAGGATCTAAATAACTGGACACCTTCTCTCATGATTAGGATTCAACTCGGACCGGGTTTCATCGAATGATGATGCAAGTGTACTTGTTATTCTATGATGAGATTGTTAATGCGGTCATGTTGAGGGAATTTGTAGTTCATTATATGCGATTATGTGATTTCTTTTGTATTATTTACTATGCTTCTTTCATGATAGGCTTGCAAAATATGAGGAGCTTGTGGCGGTGGGATATAGATTACTTCTTAGCTTTCGGCGAAGGACTTGGTGAGTGTCTTTCATAACTTCTTAATTTATGTAGTTAAAATATGATGTTATACGATATAACATGGTCTTTTTTGTGCATATTCGGACTTATTGCACAATTTAGTTGTGGCTGCCATCTCCTTGAACAAAGAAGCCTCGGCCCTCATTGGCTACCACTTTGTGAATAGAAAACTCACTTTAGTTCGGCGAGTAGTGCTTGAATGGTGCTTTGATACACTTTTTTTTGTTGTCTAGCTATATCTCTTGTAATAAATGTATATTGTGCTTAAACTTTGTTCGTGTTTGCAATTGTATCATATTTTTATAGTTCAACAGTGCTTGAATGGGTGCTTTTAATGAAATGACTATAGGTGTATAAATTGCAGGGGGCATATGTGAATTTGGGGGGGGGGGAAATAATTTTTTTTTCACTTTAACAACGTTTTTAAAACGTTGTATAAAGCATTAAGACAACGTTTACAATACGTTGTCAAACATGGAGGGAATTTTTTTTTTTTTAATTATTCATATTGACAACGTTTTAATAAAACGTTGTAATAATAAAATGACAACATTTATAAAACGTTGTAAAACATATTTAGACAACGTTTAAAGAAACGTTGTCTTAAGAATTTAGACAACGTTTTATAAACGTTGTCTTAATATCTTTTACAACGTTTTATAAACGTTGTCATTTCATTATTACAACGTTTTATTAAAACGTTGTCAATATACTTACTACAACGTTTTTATAAACGTTGTCATTAGCCTGGTTACAATGTTTAATGACCTTTTTTACAACATTCAAAAAACGTTGTCTTAAACTGGGACCTAAGACAATGGTGGATGACACAACGTTTTGATAAACGTTGTCAAAGGTCTTTAACAACGTTTAAAAAACGTTGTCAAAGCCCTTTTTTGTTGTAGTGAATTAACAACTAGAGTTAACAATATTAAACGAGTTTCACGGATTGAACTTCACTAAATTACCCATTTCATGCCAATTTTGATTAAGTATGTGCACTCTCACTAGGGTTCATTCACTTTAATAAAGAGTGGGATGGTGAGGCGGCCGGATTACAGTCTCACTTTCCAAAATCAATCACTTTTCGCAAATCAAGTTCAAGCAATTAATTTAGGAAGCAATAAGATCAAAAGAATTAAAAGCAAAATCAATTTAACTTCTATAACGGAATCAAACCAATTTTATCATCAAAGCATGTGCCTTTGTTTAAAATCCCCAAATCAATAGTGAATTAAAAACACAAATATGTTGAAAAGACCAATTAGAGACTAGATCTAAAATTGCAATCTTGAAAACCCAATTAAATGCTAAGATGATCTAGAGAGAGAAAGCACAATGATAAAATGATTTATGGCATGAAATTAGGCAATAAAGCTAAATCCAATCCATTAAATAAGAAATTAGCTACACATAAACATAATAATAACAAAATAAAACACTAAAATAAAAATTAGAAAAACTTACAAATAAAGATCAAGAAATCCATGAGGGAGCGTAGCCTCCCTCTTTCTCCCCAAAATAAAATCTAACCCTAAAATAATATTACATCTTCCTATTTATACCAAGGAATACCAAGTAGAGAAATGTGGAAGAGCTGATTCAGGGCCAAAACAAAATAAAGAAGGCCCAAATTGCATAAAGGTTGTTGGCTGGAAATTGGCCAAGGCGTGGGGGAGAGCAGATGAAGTGGACCGAGGAGCTGGCTTGGTCGGCCAAGAGGATTGGCTTGACTTGGTCCAAAGGAGCTGACTTGGGCCAAGCAGAATGGGCTGGGGCGGAGAGGAGAGGAGCTTGGGCGGTCGGGCAAAAAATGGGTGGTGCGGTCTGTAAGTGCTCCAATTTGAATTGTTAGTATTTTCGTTAGAAAATTAACGAAAGTCCTAACATTTCTAACATTTCTAACAATTCCTAACTTTTCTAACAAAGCAAGGGTAAATTAGGGATTGCTATTTGAAGATAAACAAGGAAAAGAATCTTAAAAAAGATAAAAACCCAAAATGGGTAAGCTGTAAAACAACAGCTGTTGAATATTTTGAAAAATCTTCCTTTGGTCCAAAGCCTGCAGCTGCATTTAATGAACAGTACACGCTGCAGGAAGGCTCCGCGCGGATGGAATTGTAAGTTTCAGAGGGCTATAAATATATCCCCTTAGTCTCAGAAATAAGGAGGGAGAAATTCATTCACAGCAACACCGTGGCGAAAATACTAGAGAAAACAGTGGGAATTTCCTTGAATTGCCACCTTTTTCTCTTGATTATTTTCCCAAATCACACCCACTCACTCTCAAATTCAAAGTCTCAAACACAAACACAAAAGAAGATAGGTATAACCTCCTTCTCCCTACCCTAAATCTCTCTCATCCATGCATGCATCTTAAACTTTAAAGATGTAGTTTGTTCATCAACTTATTTGTTGTTCATACTTGCTTGACCTAAAAATGTAGTCACCTTGGAATAAATTTCCATGGATGACCATTTAAAAGGTCCAAATCATTTCTTACTCACTTAAAAGTGTTTTCCTAAAAATCATTCACTTGAAAATGTTTTCCAAAATCCATTTTCACAACACAAATCTTTCTTTCAAAGGATAAAATTCCCCTTCCCAAATAAATGAAATGCTTCAAGTCCTAATGTACCCTAAGGATGGCTTGATATAGTAGATCACCACTAAAATGTTTAGTGATCACTAATCAAAGCCTAAGGAAATGGGGACAAACATGGATGCAAAACCCCTTTAAAATCACATTTTCCTTCTTGAGAACATTGCTGTCCAGTAGCATTTCTCTAAGACCTCTGTCCATGGTCTAATTTTTTGGACATACAGAAACTTGGAATTTGGTGTTGACTACATCATACTTTTTGTAGCCAACATCCATAGAATTCCAGACATATTTCTATTTTATTTTTTGCGTGAGTATAACTCCCTTTTCCAAATTATTTTCCAAAGGTCAGTTCATCAGTCTCTGGAAACCCAGATTTCACATCTGTTATTTCCAGAAGGTTTTGGTCCATCAAATCATCTCCAAATGGAAATATCTCTTGCAGTCACCTTATTTAAGATGTTTTGAACAACTTTTATTCTCTGACTTTCCCAATATTTTGAAGCTTTAAAGCTCTTAAATCCATTTTAAAATCAAGTGTCCACTGTCTTTTTCATTCTGGCAGAATTGGCTTTCAACTTCAAGGAGTCATTTGAGTACCAAAGCTCAACCCTAAAATCACACCAAAAATCATGGGACTTGTTTAATGTCTTACAAAGAGTTCCCAATTTTTAGTTTTCTCATTTTGCACTTATTTTAAACAAAGGAAACACACACACACACACACACACAAATGGTTTTTAAGCTTGGAAGACTCGTTTTACGAGGCATTCCGGGTGAACCCTAACGTTCTTCCCGGTGTGTAACGTGACCTCCGAACTCAAATCTCTCATTCCGGGCATTTTTCAAAGTTTTGGCCCTTAAAATAAAAATGGCGTGGCGACTCCGTTTTCCGGGTTTTGTTTGATTTTCAAAAGAAGAGAAAAATCAAAAATTTACCGCGGTGGCACATCATCACAGTGGCGACTCCGCTGGGGACAAATAAGTTTTATCTTTTAAAAAAAAAAAAAAAGCTTTTGTGGGTCAAGCTTCCGTCCTGGCATTTGAAACCATTTGTTTTGTGTGTGTGTGTTGGTTTTGCACATTTCGTGTTTTTTTTTTGGGTCGTCCCGGAAGAATCGATATCTTTGACTGTTGGACCCGTTTCCTTAAATTGTTTGAATTTTGAATTTTGTGCTTATGTGCTTATGTGTTCATTTGCTTTAAAAAAAAAAGATTTTCAAAAAAAAATTTCAAAAAAATTTTAAAAAAAAAAAGATTTTAAAAAAAAAAATTTTCAAAAAAAAACTTTCAAAAAAAAAAAAATCATTTTTTGCATGCATCATACTTTTTAAGACACATGAGAAAATTTCTATTTTACTCAGAAAAAGAAGATAGACTGCTTGCACACTACGCGCATTTGGCCTTACACTGCACACTACGTCCTTAACCCGGGGAAATCCCAGTAGCAGCCCCGTTTGGCCTTATTACGCCTCTCGGTGCGAGCACGGGACTACCCAAACATCCCATGGAGCCTCGTGTCGACCATGCACTTGTCCGTGACACACTTTGTCCGAGACCCGGTTGGTTTTTAGTCTGGTCTGTGTCATGCCCTGTCTGTGTACAGACCTTTCCTTTCAAGCCTTAGTCGGCCTACCAAGTCAATATCTTTCGGGGACCCTAATCAGTCGAAGTCCTGCCAGTTTCCCGTCACGGACTTTGACCAGATATTGACTGACGCCTTGACTTTGACTCTGACTGGCACAAATTATACACTGACTCCCAACATGACACTGAGTCATCAAGGATTAATGATTATTTCATGCCTAATTACGGCCTAACTGACGACGAGTCAAGATCAATTGTGGACACTTATCAGTCCGAACCATGCCGACTTTTTGTCGATCCCTCAGACATGATCTTGACTTTTGACGTCAGCTTTGTCCGTAATTTACATCGAATGCTCGTTAAGACTAGATTACCCGCCAGACTTTAGGATCGTTTTCGGTCGGTGGGACCTGCTTGCCCTACGGAACCCTTGTTCGAGGTTACGGTTGAGGGTCCGCAGGCGTAGTGACAGGGCCCACTGATCCAGGATCCAGAGTAGTTTGCGAAAAAGAAGAGCAATCTTTTCCAACCGTTTAGGTTAATAAAACATGTTTTAAGTAAACAAGAACAAATAATTGCATATTGCATGAGCCCAAAGCCCAAACACCTACCCTCCTTCATTCTCAAACATCTGAACCCTCGTGTCTTTCCCCCGCAGCTCCGCACAAAGCTTGGTTTCGGGCGCCGGGTCACCGTTTGATCAGTTGGGAAGAGTCAAGCGCATCGTCAGCTTCACCGTTTGTTCCGACTCCGGGTTTCGTAATGTCCGCATCACCGGTAACGATGGGGACAACACCACTCCGCCTCCTGGGACTCCTCAAACAGAACAGCAATGGAATCAGTTAGCCGAACAGATGAGACTGCAACTAGAAGCACACCTGAATAGCCTTATGTAGGCTATTAAGAGCCATGGTTTGGCCGCCAGCCTCAATCCCGATGGCACTTTTACCGTAAAGAAGGAAGAAAGTCCTCCTCCCACTCTCAACCGTCCTGGATATGTCAAGATGCCACCACAAGATTCCTATGTCTCCACCGCCGGGACTCCTGCACGTCGACTAACAGGCCAACTAGCCCCCAAACAGCAATTCAAAGTGCCGCCATTCCAACAAAGCCGAGATGGAGCAAGCCAAAGCATACCTCGCCAGCCGTCGCCGATGTCCCTCTCGAGTGATACCGATCCCGCAGAAAATCGCAAGGGAACGGAGATTGGGAAACAACGGAGGAAATGTGGTTAGCCATCAGGGCTCTTGAGGAACACCAGAATAAACAGCAGGCCTGGATCGAAGAAGCCACACGTCATTTCAGAACATTGTCAATCCCCCAACTGACTGGGGCTCCCCTGAAGGACAAATATGTGCCTGTTCTCCCGGCTCCTAATGCCTCTCGTCACTCGGCGGAATCCAACCATTTGCTTCCCGATGAGCCCAACAGCAAATCTCCCCAGACCAGTTCAACTCAAAGTCATTATAGCACAGCTCAACCCGAGGTCCCAAATCCACCACCAGCTGTTGAGCACATTTGGTGGGATATCTGTGACTGCCTCGACTGTCTCGAAAGGGATTATCAAGATTGGATAAATGAAGATCGTCCTCCCAAAAAGAAGAAAGCCTCTTCCCAGCAAAAGTTGAAAGAAAGGTTCGAAGCCGGTGATACCAGTGTAGGCACACTCGGAGAGCCATTCGGAAAGTTCGATTACCACGTACTCTACTCCAGCCTGTCCTCCCTTCCTCCAGACCATGCCGCTCTAGAGCAGACAGGGGTGAGAAAGCCGAAAAGTCCTGCTAACAACAGAGTTCAGACCTTGGGACACCAGAGTACCTTGGATATGGGTAATTCTACCGCCAGTCAGAAACCTAATCCCCTGCGGGATCAGCCCAGGCTCAATTCGTCAAGTTTCCGAACATGTGCCGACAAAGAAAGATCAGAGCCAGTCTGGCACTCGCACTCAATTAATGTGCTGACCAATGGTGGCAACCGCTACAAACAGCCTCGATACAACCCTGAGGCTTCAGCAAAGGCTTTACCTCGCAAAAGAAAGATGGGAAACAGACGGCTTGATGACTCTCTTTCTCTGGATAGAGACCAAATCTACGATCCCCGACTGTATGGTAGTATGATCTCCTTCTGCGACGAAGACTTGCCAAGAGATGTCTCCAGACACAATGAAGCCCTGTACACCACTCTCCGGCTCAACACCGTATCACTCCCTGGGGTATTGGTGGACAACGGATCAGCCGTTAACGTCCTTCCCCTCAGCATGATGCGGGCCCTACGCATCAATGAAAGGCACATGATCCCATCTACCCGGTCAATCAAGGCCTACGACGGCACGTCTCGTCCCATCTTGGGGACGGTGGCTCTGGAGCTCTGGTTCGAAACCCAAATGGTGCCAGCAAAATTCCACGTAATGGACATTCAGTCCGAATTCACAGCTCTGTTAGGACGCCCTTGGCTACACCACATGAAAGCCATAGCTTCCACTCTCCATCAATGCGTCAAGTTCATTAACCGTCAGGGAGATCTTGAAGTCATCCGAGGGGACAGTTTTCTCATAGGAAACGAAGCCAAGACAGTCGCCAAGCGTGCCCGTAGCCAGACACCGGGCCTACCTCCTTCAAATCGACCCAGAGACTATCGAGACAACTCTCAACAGAATCCCCCAGAATCCGGCGATGCCAACTATGTCAACGCACTCAGGCAGGCAGACCCTGGAGCAGTTCGATACATCAAGTTCAATTGCCATTTCCAACATTTGGAGGCAGACTGGAAAGAAACACTGAACATCGCCATGATGCGGGCACACAAACCCCCAGTCTCCAATCAAAGATTTGTCAGCATCCTTCAAGCCAACTCTCTGGCCCCGCCAGGCGAAGAAATCTTTGTGATAAAAGTCGACAAGCACCGGCATACTCAACTCGAATGTATGGACGTTGCATGGAATGTCTTCCGTGAGGAACTACCCGCTAAGCCTTTCCTCTCGAATATGGGGCATGAGATCTTTCTAGCAGCTCCAGCATCGCACCAAGACGCAATACGTCCTTACACCTGGATTGAGCGGTCAGACACCGACGAGTTAGAACTCTCCAGAGTTGAGGATGCGGCAGATCCGCAAGAAGATCCCTACATTCATATGCTCAGTTTTCAGGTGCCAGACCTGACTGATTCTGGTTCAGACAAAGAGATGGTAGCAATGATTGAGGAAGGGGAACAGAAACAAGACAATCCCCGAGTCATGAGGCCACTGACAGCAATGCCGTTAAAGAATTGGGAAACTCTCTCAGGCCCGTCCGCGACCAAGGAGGAAATGATCATGAAACTTGGATTGGTCCCCCGTCCCTTTGTGTCAACCTATGTAAAGTCCTCCGAGTCTCTCATTATTGAGTTCGAGTCTCTAGAGTCGTCCGATGGCCTTACGCCTGAAGACTACGAGGTTGTAGCAAATACTGTATTCCCTTTCATTCTCAATGAAATGACGAACCTTTCTGAGTATCCCTTGATTGCCACTTTAACTAATGATAAATTAACTAATAACTTAAAAACAGTTAATGATGATTCACTAGATAAAGAAGCAGACACATTAAATGAACAATATATCAAAGAAATCTTTAAGCAGGTTGTTCGGAAAGAGGAAAATCGAGCCCAAGCTGCCGAAGAGATTTTGACAAGTGTGAATTTGGGAACTGCGGAAGAGCCTAAAGAGACGCAGATTGGTAGTTTCTTCGAAGGAACCGAAAAGGATGCTCTGATTGAGCTGCTAAGAGAATTCGTGGATGTGTTTGCATGGTCCTATAAAGATATGCCTGGCCTCGACCCTTCCATAGTTGAACACCGGATACCGTTCGACCCGGAGGTCAAGCCAGTAAAGCAAAAGCTAAGAAGAATTAAGCCCGAATGGTCCCTACAAGTGAAAGAGGAGATAGAAAAGATGCTCAGAGCAGGGTTCATCAGGGTCATTGAGTATCCTACATGGCTTTCCAACATAGTGACGGTAACCAAATCCAACGGGAAGATCCGATGCTGCGTGGACTTTAGAGATTTGAACAAAGCTAGTCCAAAAGACGATTTCCCTCTGCCAAATATCGACATCCTGGTGGATACCACGGCCAACTATGAGGTTAAATCCTTCGTCGACGGCTTTGCCGGTTACAACCAAATCAAAATGGCAGAAGAAGATCAAGCCAAGACAGCCTTCACAACCCCTTGGGGCACATACTGCTACACGGTCATGCCATTCGGGCTAAAGAATGCCGGGGCTACTTACCAGAGGGAAGCTACAGCCCTATTCCATGACATGATCCACAAAGAAATTGAGGTCTATGTGGACGACATGATAATACACTCCAAAGGATCCGATGGCCAGCACTTTGTTGATCTGAGAAAATTCTTCGGCCGCCTCCGAGACCACAGTATGAGACTGAATCCAGCCAAATGCACCTTCGGTGTAAGACGAGGCAAGGTGCTAGGATATATGGTGACAGAACGGGGAATTGAAGTAGACCCCCAGAAAATCAAGGCCATAGTTGACATGAAACCACCTCGGACGCTGACAGAAGTAAAATCCTTCATGGGAAGACTGCAATACATAAGCCGTTTTGTAAATCAGTTGACCTCGATCTGCGATCCAATCTTCAATTTGATGAGGAAAAGTGCCTACACTGAATGGACTCCAGAATGCCAACTCGCTTTCGAAAAGATCAAGGCGTACCTTGTGAATCCCCTGATTCTTTGCCCGCCACATCAACAAAAGCCACTGTTGCTATATCTAACTGTCACGGATACAGCAATTGGGGCTATGTTAGCTCAAGAGAAGAAAGATTCCAAGGTCAAAAATGCCATCTATTTCGTGAGCAGAAAGCTCCAAGGGAGCGAACTCAATTACTCTACTTGTGAAAAGACTTGCGCAGGCCTGGTCTGGGTAGTGGGAAAGTTGAAGCACTACATGCAGTCTCACCCGATACATCTCGTCTCAAAGTTGGACCCCATCAAATATCTGTTCGACAAGCCTTCCATCTCCATGAGGTTGGCAAAATGGTCATTCTTTGTGGCTGAATACGACATCACTTATGTAACGATGAAATCCGTGAAAGGGCGTATAATGGCAGAACAGTTGGCCGATTTCCCAAGTGATGAGTCCCGAGGACCTGAACCTCAATTCCCTGATGATGGAATCTTTGCCCTAGAAGGGGAAAATCGCTGGCAGCTCTTCTTCGACGGGGCGTCAAACAAAAGGGGGAACGGAATATGAATGCTTCTGGTCGATCCTACTGATGAGCACACTCCCATAGCAGTAAAGTTGAACTTCGAGGTCACCAACAACGCTGCTGAATATGAAGCTTGCATAGCCGGGTTGGAAGCCGCTCTCGAGAGAAATATCAAAGAGTTAGAAGTGTATGGTGACTCTGCCCTTATCATCAATCAGGTCTCCAACAAATGGAAGACTGTGGACCTGGGTCTGCAGAAGTATCACACTTATATGGAAGAGCTAGTGACTCAATTCAAGGAAATCAGCTTCCATTACCTGCCCAGAGACCGCAACAGGTTCGCAGATGCCCTGGCAACACTAGCCTCTCTCGTTGAAATACCTGAAGGAAAGTCTGTCAAACCATTCAGAGTTGGGAGAAGAGAAAACCCCGCTTATTGCTTTGAAATCGAAGCAGAGGCCGAACGGGCCAATGATCCCTGGTACACCCAGATCCATCAGTACCTGAAGAACGGCGAAGCCTCTTTCAAAAATGAAGATGGGGAATATAAAGAAGGAATCAAGGCAAAAAGCCTTTCAGCCCTGAAGCAAAACTCGCCTCCCACTATGTTCTTTTGGGAAATATGTTGTACAAGAAGCGTTACCAAGGCCCCCTCCTGCGATGTATCGGCAAACAAGAGGCTACGGAACTCATGAAATAAATACATGGTGGTACCTGCGGCCCCCACATGAATGCTAAGGCTCTAATGCAAATCATACTGAGAATGGGATACTTTTGGATCTCCATAGAAACTGACTGCATCCAGTTCGTCAAAAGCTGCGACAAATGCCAGCGGTACTCATATCTAAATCATTTGCCTCCTCACGAGTTATACTGCATGACAATCCCTTGGCCTTTCGTCACTTGGGGAATTGATGTCATAGGCAAAATCACACCATCAGGCAGCAACGGCCACGAGTTCGTCCTGGTAGCAGTGGATTATTTTACCAAATGGGTTGAAGCCAAATCCTACAGAATTCTCAACTCAAAGAAAGTAGCCCTCTTCATCAAAGAGAATATCATATGCAGATACGGGTTGCCAGCCGAAATCATCTCAGATAATGGATCCCACTTTGAAGGGGAATGTGATAGACTGCTAGCGGAATTCAGAATAACCCGTCACAAGTCATCTCCCTATAGGCCCCAAACCAACGGAGCCGTCGAAGTAGCAAACAAGACTTTGGAAAACATAATTCGGAAAATGGCTGTCCGGGGCAGAGATTGGCTCGAGAAGCTACACCTGGAACTCTGGGGCTACAGAACATCCGTTAGAACGGCAACCGGGGAAACACCGTTTGCTCTTACCTACGGAATGGAAGCCGTACTCCCAATCGAGCTAGAAATCCCCTCACTCCGTGTGTTGTTGGAAAATCAAATCAATGAGGTCGAATGGCTCCAGAGTCGCCATGATGAATTGGCTCTGCTAGATGAACGCCAATTGAAAGCCATGGAGCATATCCGAGCTTACCAAGGAAGAATGGCCAGAGCCTTCGATAAGAAAGTAAAACATCGGGAGATCAGGGAAGGTGAACTCGTCTTGAAAGAGAAGCCCCCAGTCCGCATCAACCCGCTTGGCAAATGGGAGCCTGTCTGGGTCGGACCATATGTCGTTCAGAAAATTTTCTCCGGAGGAGCCATGCAACTTGCAGACCTCGACGGGAATCCTTTTGTACACCCAGTGAATGGTGACAAGCTGCACAGATACTACGCGTAAAACACAGAGTCCACAACAAAAAAACAAAAAAAAACAAACAAATAAAAGAGAGTGCTAAAAGAGTAATACCCAACTAGGTTGAAAACCCGAAAAGGGAGACTTAGGTAAAAAACAGGGGTTGCACAAAAAAAGAAAAAAAAAAACAAACAAAAAAAAAGAGAGTGCTAAAAGAGTAATACCCAACTAGGTTGAAAACCCGAAAAGGGCGGCCTAGGTAAAAAACAGGGTTGCACCAAAAAATTTTAACCGGGTCGAACTACGGAGACCTGAGCCCTTTAGTCCGAAGGGAACGTAGGCAGCCGAAAACGGTTCGGTCTAAAACACAAATAAAAGACATACTTTGTCATCAATACATTGATCAAGCCATGAAGGCGTCTTGAAAAACTCTAAAGCAATTCACATATTCATTACAGTTAAAAACTTTTTGATGAGTCTAAGTTCGGTTCATTCCTACGACTTACAACCTGCTAAAAGAAACTAAGATACATAACAACTAATGTGTCTGCTACGATAAGAAAGGGATACTCGGAAACCTCAAGGTCACTCCAAGCCGCTCGTACTGGCTTCTCTCCTCTTCTTCCCTCCTCTTCGGGTCTTCTTCCTCTGAACAGGAAAAATGTCAGTCTTCCGCCTACCAAGCTCTGGTGTAGGGACATGATCTATCAAACCAGCATCTGTCAGGGCCTTAGTAGCCCTAGCCTCATCTCTCATCTCCTGTACCCGAGCCGGCAACATAGGAATCCTCCCCTCCTAACTCTTGACATAAAACTCGTAGTCAGTCACGGCATCTCCGCTCCTATCATGAGGGTTGGCCCTCGCCTCGGCCCTCCTCCTCTCCGAAACTGTCAGGTCCTCCACACCAACAATGGCCTTACGCCGTCTCAAAATAGCCACCTGAGTCTCCCCCCAAATGCCTCTCGTACCAATCCAAGTACCAAGTGGTCAGAAACACATGCCCCGGACGCCTGAGGATAACCCTGGAAGGAAAGACGTCATGCCTCCATGCTCGGGAAAGAAATGGGAACACTGAAGGATCATCCTTCGAAGCGGAAGCCATCACCCTCGTAGCTATGTCCTCAAAGCCCTCCAAAGGAGTCTGCTCCAATCCAAACTGTCTCCGAACTAGAGCCGAAATATAAAAACTGGACTGGGAAAGCCCCGGAAGCATAACCACATGAGACCCATACTGAAGCACTCTCCGAGTCTCTACCCGCCAATGAGGCACCGACCACCTGATATCCGCAGTCTGGCGACAAGCCATCCAATACTCCCATGAGCCCTGATCATCAAGATCCACGGTAACCCCTCTCCTGGCAAAAGTCCAAGGTTTGACTGCATCAGAAGTTTCGCGAAGAACCCCCAGGCGCTCCATCAGCCACATAGTCAAGAGAAACGGGCTGCCCCCGTGCATGTACCGCCTCCCGGTAGCCAACCTGTCAAGAGCATGAAAAGTCTCTCCCAGGATCAAGGGCGCAACATCTCGGCCCAAACGGCAGTGTACAACCACATCCAGCAGAGCCCGATGACAAATCCCAAAGGAGTAAACCATGAACAAGGTACCAAAAATACAAAGTGCAAAAGCATCCCAATAGGCATCATCAATCAAGCCTAAGCCCCTAAATCTATCAGGAAGACCAGAAATGTCAAAATGATCGGGACCACAGATCATACCTTGTGCTTCCTCCCGGGAAAGATGAAGAAGGTTGCACAACCTATCAACGAAAGAAGCTCCTCCGGGCAAAGGAATCGCAATCTCTTCCACCTCGGGACTACCAAGCAAAGCCCGAAATTCTTCAACGGTCAGGACCACTTCATTGTAAGAAAAGCAAAAGACATGCCTTCTAGCATCCCAAAATGAAGAAGAAGCCCTCAAAAGATCATAATCCGGAACCAATTCTTTGAGAGACCACAAGCATTGTATCTTGTACCTTTCTTCAAAGAATGACCTCCTCTCGTGCATAATATCCCGGGACCACTCCTTGAACTTGTTGAAGAATGACATTTGAGAATCTTGGGATAATTTGGAAGGATTTCTCATGCTCACAATTTTCTCCAAGAATTTTCTCTCCTTCTCCCCGAAAATGGCTGTTTGAATGAGCAGATGGAGTGGTTGTTTGAATTAAAAGAGGGAAAACCAGATCTGAAGCAAAAATTAAATGCCAGTGTCAGAACTCGACCCTATCCGCGCGGATACAAGTGTCACCACCAGAAAAAATCTGCAGCAGTTTAAACTGCTGCACCACGGAGGAATATTTCATCCCAGCCGCTCGAAACCTGTGCAAAGCCTGTCCAAACAGTTCATATACCAAACATTCACACCCTAGCCAAGAAACCGGGCTCATGCAACATTTACATGCATAATAAAAACAAAAGTAGGTAACAGTAATCCTAGATTATTACATTCCAAAAAAAAAGAAAAACAAAAAAATGTGTGCATAAATTGTATCTGTCAAAATAGGTACAATCCCAGAATCAATCAAAGATAATCAATCAGAATCCTCGGTGGCCGGCGCTTTCCTCCGATCCCTCTTGCGACTCGGGCCCGCCTCCTCAGTAGCCATGAATATCTCGGGCTCAGAATCGTCATCCTCGTCTCCAGAGAGAGGCTCGCCTGGATAAACCGGAACGCCGCGATAAGGCAAGCCAAGGTCCGCAAAGATGTCATATCCAAACGCGAACGCTTCGGATCCCTGGACATGCGAAAAAGACCCACCGTGGTGCCAAACATGTCCCTGTCCATACTAATCCCCAAGGATGACGTGGTCCGGAGGCAACTCCATGCCAGGATCTAGGAGAGGAGAAAGAGGAGTCTCGGTAGAATGCTCGGAAGGAATAGGGGAAGTCTCCCGCTCTACAGGCGCCGGCTGTGCATGTCTCGCTCTGCCCTGAGCAGCCCCACAGACAACCATCCTCCTAAGGAATCTCTTGGCCCCAATCACCTGATTCGTCAGCTTCTCCACCACCACAGCCGGGAACTGCACGGAAACAAAAGCGTCAGAGATAATTGATGCAAAAAATGATGAAAGGAAAGAAAAGAAGAAGAGACAGAAGCAGTAAAAAGCTGTACCTTCATATCCGGACGAAGTCGGAAAGCCCGTGGAACCCGATCAGGGACAGGAATCTGCACTCTCAATCTGACCCCGTCCTGGACATACGAAAAGTCCGACCGAGGGTATCGCACGACCCCCAACCCCTCTCTCTCAAGAACCTGAGGCATCCTCAGCCTCCTCAAGATGAACCGTGAGTAATCCTCGATCGCCACAAACATCGAGAAGTGCTGGCCACCTCGATAATCGCCCCAGGTCTCCGAACGCTCAGTCGGATGCATCATGTCAGCAGGAGGCTCCACCGGTGCCATCAGAGGCGCACCCTCGCCATGTTGGCGCGTCACTCTCTCCCCCAGATAATACGCGTCACAGGTCAAACCCCTCAGAATCCTCCGAGTCACAGTCCACCTCTCTGCACCCTTCAGCTGCTCCACATCGAAGCGGCCCCAGGGGTAGAAAATCATCCCCTCATCTGTCTCAGCTCTCGTCAAAGGCAGGAAATCCCTGTACTTGAGGGTCATACGCCCCCTGGAACCTATCTTCTCCCGAGCATGCTTGCTCCAGGAGAGCATAGCCGGATATGCCCCGATGTGCTCCGCCGGCTGCCGCCACATCGTGACGTGAAAGAACTCCAGAGCCCATACCTGCGAAAGGTAAAGATCACATCAATTAAGTGCGGAAAAGAACAATGCGTGCTTAAGGAAAAGAAAAAGCAGAAGCTTATACCTCCAGAGGGAACTCAAAGCACGTCAGACAGCTGACAGCCTTCCGGCTATACCGATCTAGAGCAAAGTAAAGCTATGCCAGCCCGGCCTCCCCCAGGACACCTCTCCGGCTCTCTCCACATCGGTCAATGTCTGTAGCAAAGCAAAAACAGCCGTCCCCTCGGCGTGTCCAAACAGCGTGCTCGAAAAGGCAAACCATAAAAATGCCCTAGCAATCTGCACCGCAGCCACTCTCTCTTCCCAGCCTCGTAATTCTCGATGCTCTCCACGATCTTCCCGTGGACCACAGCATACTCCATCCCCATCCCTTTTTTGGGAATGGGGGCAAAGCCTAAAAGATCCCGCAGCTCCCGGTCACTGGAGCCGTCTCTCCACTCAATGCTGCGTCCCTTAAAGGACAGGCCCGTGATCGCGGCGTAATCAGAAGGTGTGACCGTGGCCTCGCCCCAGAAGAAATGGAATGTGTGGGTCACGTCCCACCAGTGCTGTGCCAGAGCAAAAATCAGGCCCTTACTCTTGGGGAACTTGATCAACCCCCTCAGACACTCGATGAACTCGTACAACCCGTTCTCGATGACGATCTGTCTCGGACTCATCAAAACTCCTCGGCTCAAGGCTGGCAGCCGATCCCACAGGTCAACCACAGACTCCACTGATCCTCGAGTCTTCAGCTTATTCAGCTGCTCCGTCACAAAACGATCTCCGCCCTGCAATTGAAAGAAAGACAAAAGTGTCAAAATTTTGCATTAGCATTTGAAAAGCATAAACATGCATCATAAAGTTTTGAAGAAAATCGGGCAGCATAACGGCACATAATGGACTCAGCCCCATTTTTCTTGCACAAAAGAAAAGAGCTTTCAGCAAATACCATCTAAACATTCATACATCGAGTCAACGGAAGTAAAAACTCCGTCCTATTTTCATAAAATAACATGCATAAGCAATTCTTCACCATTCATACATTCAATCAACGGAAGCAAAAATCCGTCCCATTTTTCACAAAAAATCATATTTTTTACAAAAAAAAAGCATGCATACATACATTCATGTCATATCAACATTGCAAGAATCCTACATGCAACAAAAAAAAAAGAAGACCGTCCCGGATTCGGGCAAACTTTCATCATCTCATATTTCAAAAATGGCAAAATGCCCATTCTTTTCAAACAAAATGCATATTTGGGTTACCCATATACTCATTACAACATGCAAATCATCAAAGTCAAAATTCAAGAACATCAATTTTTGAATTTTAATTACAATTTACGAATTTAAAAAAAAAAAAAAATTTTGGCAAAATGCCCATTCTTTTCAAACAAAATGCATATTTGGATTACCCACATACTCATTACAACATGCAAATCATCAAAATCGAATTTCAAGCCCAAGAACATGACTTTCGAAATTTTCAAAAAAAAAATCACAAAAATCAATTTCAAACAAAAAATCAACAAAGGAAATGGAGAAATTAGAAGTATACCGTGCGAAGACTCGGATCAGTGGACCAATGTTGCCACGCATCGGGGTATGGCTCCTCCGCAATCGATTGCGAAAGTGAGTAATGCCTACTCATCCTCACAAGCTCTAATCGCCTCTCCGCGACCGAGCCGCGTCCTTGAGCTTGGATAGCAACTCCCCCGTGTTCCATTGCTCGAAAAATCGAAGAAAATCGGAAGAATTTCGGAGCTCTATGGTCAACAATGGCGGATTTCGCCCTTCTCTCTCGTCTCTCTCTCGTGAAACTGGAAAATGGGGAAGAGGGAACCAAAAAGGCCACGGCCTTTATTTAAACATGTCAGGGCTTCAACCTAATCCGCGCGGATGGAATTGAAGTGGCAAAATGACAGTTCTGCCCTTTAAAATTTCAGGACTCTGCAGTTTAGTCCTCAACTTAACAAAGTTAACCAACGTTAACCAAAGTTAACCCCCTTCTCAAAAGGACTTCACGGCAGTAAAACGTAAGTCCGATTTCTCCAGAGAAAGATAACGGAATCCCGTTTCTTTCATCAATTTCATCAACGGCAGTAAAACGTAAGTCCGATTTCTTCGAGAAAGATAACGGAATCCTGTTTCTTTCATCAATTTCATCAACGACAGTAAAACGTAAGTCCGATTTCTCCGAGAAAGATAACGGAATCCCGTTTCTTTCATCAATTTCATGAACGGCAGTAAAACGTAAGTCCGATTTCTCCGAGAAAGATAACGGAATCCCGTTTCCTTCATCAATTTCATCAACGGCAGTAAAACGTAAGTCCGATTTCTCCGAGAAAGATAACGGAATCCCGTTTCTTACATCAATTTCATCAATGGCAGTAAAACGTAAGTCCGATTTCTCCGAGAAAGATAACGGAATCCCGTTTCTTTCATCAATTTCATGAACGGCAGTAAAACGTAAGTCCGATTTCTCAGAGAAAGATAACGGAATCCCGTTTCTTTCATCAATTTCATCAACGACAGTAAAACGTAAGTCCGATTTCTCCGAGAAAGATAACGGAATCCCGTTTCTTTCATCAATTTCATGAACGGCAGTAAAACGTAAGTTCGATTTCTCCGAGAAAGATAACGGAATCCCATTTCTTTCATCAATTTCATCAACGACAGTAAAACGTAAGTCCGATTTCTCCGAGAAAGATAACGGAATCCCGTTTCTTTCATCAATTTAATCAACGACAGTAAAACGTAAGTCCGATTTCTCCGAGAAAGATAACGGAATCCCGTTTCTTTCATCAATTTCATCAACGGAAGTAAAACGTAAGTCCGATTTCTCCAAGAAAGATAACGGAATCTCATTTTTTTTTCATCAATTTCATCAAAGGCAGTAAAACTTAAGTCTGATTTCTCCGAGAAAGATAACGGAATCCCGTTTCTTTCATCAATTTCATCAACGGCAGTAAAACGTAAGTCCGATTTCTCCGAGAAAGATAACGGAATCCCGTTTCTTTCATCAATTTCATCAACGGCAGTAAAATGTAAGTCCGATTTCTCCAAGAAAGATAACGGAATCTCGTTTTTTTTTCATCAATTTCATCAACGGCAGTAAACCGTAAGTCCGATTTCTCCGAGAAAGATAACGGAATCCCGTTTCTTTCATCAATTTCATCAACGGCAGTAAAACGTAAGTCCGATTTCTCCGAGAAAGATTACGGAATCCCGTTTCTTTCATCAATTTCATCAACGGCAGTAAAACGTAAGTCCGATTTCTCTGAGAAAGATAACGGAATCCCGTTTCTTTCATCAATTTCATCAACGGCAGTAAAACGTAAGACCGATTTCTCCGAGAAAGATAACGGAATCCCATTTCTTTCATCAATTTCATCAACGGCCGTAAAACGTAAGACCGATTTCTCCGATAAAGATAACGGAATCCCGTTTCTTTCATCAATTTCATGAACGGCAGTAAAACGTAAGTCCGATTTCTCCGAGAAAGATAACGGAATCCCGTTTCTTTCCCCAATTTCATCAACGGCAGTAAAACGTAAGCCCGTTCTCTCCAACGAAAGCTAAAGGAATCCATTGATTCCACCCCCAGCAGCTTTTCGAACTACGTAAGGGCTTGATTCCCACTAGGGATACGTAGGTAGCCTACCATAGGTCCAGCCACTCGACCAATACGGTCATCCTTCCCCTCGGCAGTAAAACGTAAGACCGATTTCTCCGAGAAAGATAACGGAATCCCATTTCTTTCATCAATTTCATGAACGGCAGTAAAACGTAAGTCCGATTTCTCCGAGAAAGATAACGGAATCCCGTTTCTTTCCCCAATTTCATCAACGGCAGTAAAACGTAAGCCCGTTCTCTCTAACGAAAGCTAAAGGAATCCCTCGATTCCACCCCCAGCAGCTTTTTGAACTACATAAGGGCTTGATTCCCACTAGGGATACGTAGGTAGCCTACCATAGGTCCAGCCACTCGACCAATACGGTCATCCTTCCCTTCGGCAGCAGACGTAAGACCGATCCTTTCAAACGAGGTCCATCAAAAGACCATCTATCCCAGATCCATCAAGGGAAATCATTTCAAATCAAGGTTCGAGGCACCTAAAACGCCATCTTCGAGGTTCGAGGCACCTAAAACGCCATCATCAAGGTTCGAGGCACCTAAAATGCCATCTTCAAGGTCCGAGGCACCTAAAATGCCATCATCAAGGTTCGAGGCACCTAAAACGCCATCATCAAGGTTCGAGGCACCTAAAACGCCATCATCTTCAAGGTTTGAGGCACCTAAAATGCCATCATCTCTAGGGTCAACATCGAAAGACCCGAACTACGACTGGCTTGATTCCTCTTAAGGATACGTAGGTAGCCTATCATTGGGTTCAGCCATCAGACCAAAATGGTCATTCCTTCCCCAGCAGAGCGGATATACAAACTCTAGCCATCAGACCAAAATGGTCATTCCTTCCCCAGCAGAGCGGATATACAAACTCTAGCCATCAGACCAAAATGGTCATTCCTATCCCCAGCAGAGTTTCTTTCCAGCAAACGACTGCAGAACTCGCTCGCCAGGTTGACATCCTAAAACAGTCACTCTAGGGTCAACGTCTGAAGATAGTCGAAAGACCCGAACTACAACCGGCTTGATTCCTCTTAAGGATACGTAGGTAGCCTATCGCTAGGTTCAGCCACTCGATCACTTGATCATCCTGTCAAATATGGAGCCTTACTCTTATCGACGACCCCGCTTCCTTCAAAAGCGCCGTCGCCGAGGGGCTACTGTAAGTGCTCCAATTTGAGTTGTTAGTATTTTCGTTAGAAAATTAACGATAGTCCTAACATTTCTAACATTTCTAACAATTCCTAACTTTTCTAACAAAGCAAGGGTAAATTAGGGATTGCTATTTGAAGATAAACAAGGAAAAGAATCTTAAAAAAGATAAAAACCCGAAATGGGTAAGCTGTAAAACAACAGTTGTTGAATATTTTGAAAAATATTCCTTTGGTCCAAAGCCTGCAGCTGCATTTAATGAACAGTACACGCTGCAGGAAGGCTCCGCGCGGATGGAATTGTATTTCAGAGGGCTATAAATATATCCCCTCAGTCTCAGAAATAAGGAGGGAGAAATTCATTCACAGCAACACCTTGGCGAAAATACTAGAGAAAACAGTGGGAATTCCCTTGAATTGCCACCTTTTTCTCTTGATTATTTTCCCAATTCACACCCACTCACTCTCAAATTCAAAGTCTCAAACACAAACACAAAAGAAGATAGGTATAACCTCCTTCTCCCTACCCTAAATCTCTCTCATCCATGCATGCATCTTAAACTTTAAAGATGTTGTTTGTTCATCAACTTCATACTTGCTTGACCTAAAAATGTAGTCACCTTGGAATAAATTTCCATGGATGACCATTTAAAAGGTCCAAATCATTTCTTACTAACTTAAAAGTGTTTTCCTAAAAATCATTCACTTGAAAGTGTTTTCCAAAATCATTTTCACAACACAAATCTTTCTTTCAAAGGATAAAATTCCCCTTCCCAAGCAAATGAAATGCTTCAAGTCTTAATGTACCCTAAGGATGGCTTGATATAGTAGATCACCACTAAAATGTTTAGTGATCACTAATCAAAGCCTAAGGAAATGGGGACAAACATGGATGCAAAACCCCTTTAAAATCACATTTTCCTTCTTGAGAACATTGCTGTCCAGTAGCATTTCTCTAAGACCTCTGTCCATGGTCTAATTTTTTGGACATACAGAAACTTGGAATTTGGTGTTGACTACATCATACTTTTTGTAGCCAACATCCATAGAATTCCAGACATATTTCTATTTTATTTTTTGCGTGAGTATAACTCCCTTTTCCAAATTATTTTCCAAAGGTCAGTTCATCAGTCTCTGGAAACCCAGATTTCACATCTGTTATTTCCAGAAGGTTTTGGTCCATCAAATCATCTCCAAATGGAAATATCTCTTGCAGTAACCTTATTTAAGATGTTTTGAACAACTTTTATTCTCTGACTTTCCCAATATTTTGAAGCTTTAAAGCTCTTAAATCCATTTTAAAATCAAGTGTCCACTGTCTTTTTCATTCTGGCAGAATTGGCTTTCAACTTCAAGGAGTCATTTGAGTACCAAAGCTCAACCCTAAAATCACACCAAAAATCATGGGACTTGTTTAATGTCTTACAAAGAGTTCCCAATTTTTAGTTTTCTCAGTTTGCACTTATTTTAAACAAAGGAAACACACACACACACACACGCAAATGGTTTTTAAGCTTGGAAGACTCGTTTTACGAGGCATTCCGGGTGAACCCTAACGTTCTTCCCGGTATGTAACGTGACCTCCGAACTCAAATCTCTCATTCCAGGCATTTTTCAATGTTTTGGCCCTTAAAATAAAAATGGCATGGCGACTCCTATTTCCGGGTTTTGTTTGATTTTCAAAAGAAGAGAAAAATCAAAAATTTACCGCGGTGGCACATCATCACACGGTCGCCCAAACAAGTTGGAGCATCCGCCCTAATTCTTCTGTCAAAATGTCAAAATGTAATTCTTTTTTTTTATTTTCATTTTAGTTCCTCCGCTTCGCTCCGTCTCGAATTTCAATCTTTTCTCCACCTTAAACCACCCACTTTTCCACCATTTCAACCTGAAATTAAAATAACACTAACAAAATAATTAAACTACATTTTTACTCGAAAATTTTGCAATAAATAGAATTTAGAACATATAAAATGGATATGAAAATATATCCATCAAAGGTACATGTTTTGTTGAAGAGCTGGAGACCGCCAATGAAGAATCTGAACAAAAAATTTTGGATAGAAAGCAAGAGAATGCAGAAAAGACTGATGTACCCCGTGATGTGATCACATCGCAGCTCACATCATCAGAATTTAATGGCTGTTCAGATTCAGAGGCATTTTCCAGCATCTCAGATAGTGTAGAAGCAGGTATGAATAGTTTCAGAAACATTTCAAGCAAAATACAAACGAATCATTCCATCTCACAAGTTGTTGGAGACGTGCATGCAAAGGTAAGGTCCAAACTGAAGGCTAGAGTCAATTATAAAGACTCTGCTGGTCTAAACTGGTCATCTTCCGTGTTACCCAAGGTAAGTACTTGTCATTTTGTATCTCATCTTGAGCCCAAAATTGTTGAAATAGTAAAAGATGAGTGGGGTACAAATGAATTGAAGAGTAAAATTGGGGGTTGTTTTTATCTTGAAAATAACATGGTCTCTTGGTACAATAAAAACTATGCTTCTCACTCTATAGGCAGATGTTGCTCTCAATTATTTTGGATGAATAAGATGATTAAGGACCACAGACATAAAAGTAATGTGTTAATTGTCTTTTGTGATAATCTAAGTGCTATAGACATTTCAAAAAATCTTGGTAAGCAATCTCGCACTAAACACAAATACATTAGACATCATTTTATTCGAGACCTTATTGAGCATAAATTTTTAAGCCTAAATCCTATAAGAACTGAAAAACAATTGGCTAACTTTTTCACCAAGGCCATTGATTTTGAGAGACTTTTTACACTCTAAGAAAGTCTCTCTGTTTGTGTGTCTGTTGATGGTGTGATCCCCTGTGTGGTCACAACATGGTCTACACCTGTATTGTACATTTATATATATATAAAAAAATGCATGCATATTAGTTTAATTTGCACGGTATCTCTCAGTGTGGTCACTTGTGTTACATCTTTGACTCGTCTCCTCTCTGAATTGTGAATTCTTCTTAAAAAGTGTTAACATCTGTTGACTCAAAATTTATCCTATTGGATGTCTCTTGGTGGGTGCCTAATCTAAAGGGAAACAGCTGCTCCACTCATGGTATGAAGTCATTTCAATGTGATCAAAATGACATCAAGAGAAAGTTTGAGTCAAATTGACAAGATCATTCAAAAGAGGGCTATCCATGAAAGTAAAGAAGATTTAAAGCTACCCAAAAATCTTTTTCCACAAATAAAAAATGGGTGGATGCATCCTAGAGGCCAAGCAAGACAAGATTTCAATTCATTGACTTTCTTAAAGGAGATGTGTCCCTTAATGTGATCACATCCCATACCACACTTATACTGAGATTTATCCTTCACTTGAGTGTGCATTATGCATCATTGTATAGTCATAAATTTAGGTCATCCTTGTTCTTGGTGAAAATATTACTCAAGTTTTTTTTATTCTTCCCATAATTTTTTTTCGACTAAAAAACTTGTGCTCAATGACTCTCCAATCAAATTTGATTTTTGTCTAATAGTTTGTGATTAGGGAGAGCGTGCTCTATGGTATTGTTTGATATTTTTATGGCAGGTACATTACTCACAAAAGAAAAGTTTTTATTGCAAATTTTGTTTGAAGTCCTTAATCTCCTTGAAATTCAAAAAGGATGGAGATGCAGTTTTGGTAAATACCATTCCCTGTTTTTCGACTCCCTAGACTCCTTTACTCGTATCTCGTCGGCTTCCACCGTCTTTCTCTATTTCGTTGGAGGGAACACAAAGTGTTGCGTATGGTGTGAGTTCTGATGTGGCCACATCTTGACTCACATCCTGACGCATTTTTATTTTGATATCCTCTATTCTGGTCTAAAAGGGGGAGAGTAAGGATGAGGGGAGATACAATAAGCTGGCAAATTTAGGGGGAGTTTGAGTATTTGATAATTTAGGGGGAGCTTTATATATTTGGTACAAGCTGGCAAATTTAGGGGGAGTTTGAGTATTTGATAATTTAGGGGGAGCTTTATATATTTGGTAATTTGGTTGATTTATTGGCTTGAGCGTAAGTTATTTATCAAATCTTGTTTTGACCAGAAAGCTACAAATCAGGGGGAGATTGTAAGTGTTTTCACACATATTTTCCAAGGATGATTTTTTAATTATTAGGATTTGTATCTTTCTTAATTTTAGAATATATTTGTAAATATCTCTTTATTTATTTAGTTATTTATTTTATTGACTAATCTACTAACAAATATGGATTTGTTTTAGTATATTTTATTTATTTAGTAGGACTCTCACACAAGCAAAGAAGTCTAAATGGAAAAGGATTGCTTGAGTGGTTAATGAGATAAAGAAGACTCAGTTGAAGAAGTAGTGTTCATCAAGTTTATCTCATCCTGAGTGGTTAAGGAGATAAAGAAGACTCAGTTGAAGAAGTGTTCATCAAGTTTATGTCATCCTAATCCATGACTTCCTTGGCTATATATATGAACATCTCAGTTCATTATTTTCTACACCTTTTACAGACTCAATTGCTGAAGAATCAGAGAGTTTACAGAGTCTTTTTGTGTGAGAGTTATTTGGTTATTTTTGTCTTCTCTTAGTTTCTTTTGTGTAAACCGATTCAAAAGCATTTTAAGAAGAGAAGTTTTATTGTCTACATCAATTGCTGTAGATAAGTGTTACTTTGGTGTTTTAAATTCATTTTTAATTTTATTATTCCGCTGCTTTTATCGCTGATGCTAGTGCTGATGTGATAGCATCAGGACTCACATCAGGCGTCTGCAACTTCCTGTGCACTTCCTAGCCGCTCTATTTCTTTCAAATTGTGATTGCGTGTCATTCATTATAAAACGATTATTGATTGTCGATCACTAAAAAAAGATGAGTAAGTGTCGTTCACTCTAATAACAATGATTTACCATATTAACATCACTTTTCTATTCTAAATAAAGTGTCGTTCACTAAAAAAAATTATGATTAAAATTAAATTCGTTCACTTTAAAAACAATGATTAAGTGTCATTCCTTATAAAAAGGATTATTTAGTGTCGTTCAATTCAAAAACGATGATTTAGTGTCGTTCACTCTAAAACAGAGACTAGAGAAAAAGAAGACATGTGCCGGCTGAAATTACCCGGATCCGGGTGCGCAGGCCCTGGCATCTCGCAATTTGTCGGGAGGTGTCTCTGCGTTTGTTTGGAGGAGTCGTCACACCGTTTTGCTATAGCCCAAAACATTGAAAAAAAGACTTTGTTTTAAAAAAGGTTGTTGTGTGATGAGATTTTGAGTTCGGAGGTCAGGTTACGCCTTGGGAAGAGAATAGTAGAGCTCACCCGAGTTGCCTCGTATACACGAGTCTTTCGATACCCTCTTTCTTTAATAGGTGTGTGTGTGTATGTGCTTTTAAAAGTGCATGTTGAATATGATGTCTACATTGTATGCTATGTATTGAAATGAATTGAAATAGTACTAGAAGGAGGTCTTACCAATGTTGGTTCGTGTCTATCTTTCGCTTAGGAATAGTGTTTGAGTATGAATGGTGCTCCGAGTTGGACCGGGATTGCTTCGGGATGTACCGGTGTCTGCGGACAGAGCTTCGGCGTGCCTCGGGAGTGCTAGGTGTGGCTGTGGACAGAGCTCCGGCGTGCTTCAGGATTTGTTTGTTGTATTCGAGCAGAGGTTTGGCGTGCCTCGGGATTTTTGGTTGTACTCGGGCAGAGGTCCGGCGTGCATCGGGATTGTTGGTGGTACTCGGGCAGAGGATCGGAATGCCTCGGGATTGTTGGTTGTACTCGGACAGAGGTTCGGCGTGCCTCGGGATGCTTTGGGATTTTCCGGCAAGGCTTCGGGATGGACCGGGATTCCTCGGGATGGACCGGAATGGCTCAGGATGGATCGGCAGGGCTTCGGGATGCTTCGCGAGCACCTCGGGGAGGCTTGGGAGCGTCTCGAGAGCGCTCGGTAGGGCTTCAAAGCATCTTGGGAGGGCTCGAAAGGCCACGGGAAGGACCGAAAGGGACTGGTATTGCCTCGAAAGGACTTAGAGGGGAGCCTAAAGGCTGGGGGAGAGAGGAGAGAAGGGAGGTGTGAAAAATATGAGAGAGGGAGCCCTCTATTTATATGCTTGGAAAAATTGCAAAGTGGTCCGCGCAGACTCTTCTGCAAAACCAATTTTTGGTTTTCTGGGATTTGAGGGAATAATGTGCTCTTTAAGGGGATTTTGCAATGATGATTTTCACCCTACAAAGCAGGCTGACTATTTTTTGTAATTCTCAAAAAGTCCTTTTGTTCCAATTTATTCCGAAAAGGTTTTTTCACCCTGTAAAGTGGTCCGTGCGGACCACTTTGTCAAATGGATATTTTTTTTGGAATTTCAAGCTAGTTCTCGTCGAGAGCTTTCCGACCATATATTTGAAATTATCCGGATCCGGCTCGAACGCGGAGCCCCGGCATCTCGCATCGCTCGGAAGCTGCCCGGATCCGAGAGGCGCAGCGATTGCGCCCCGGCATCTGGCATTCCAGTTTTTTGCGTTTAGTTGGGAGGAGGTGTCTCGTTGTGTTTTTGCTTGTAGAGTCGCCACACCGTTTTGATTAAGCCCAAAACATTGAGAAAAGGCATCAGTTTAAAAATAAACAATTTTTGTGTGATGAGATTTTTGAGTTCGGAGGTCAGGTTACTCCTCGGGAAGAGAATATTAAAATATTAGAGCTCACCCTAGTTGCCTCGTAAAAACGAGTCTTTCGGTACCCCTTCTTTCTTTAAATGTTGTGTGTGTGTGTGTATGTGCTTTTAAAAAAATGCATGCTGTATCGGATGTCTACATTGTACACTGCTTATTGAAATGTATTGAAATAGTAATGGAAGGAAGCCTTACCAATATTAGTCCGTGTCTGTCTTCCGCTGGGGAATAGTGTTTGAGGATGGAATAGTGTTCCGGGATGGACCGGGATTGCTTCGGGATGTGCCGGTTGTCTGCGAACAGAGCTTCGGCGTGCCTCAGAATTGTCAAGTGTGCACTCGGGCAGAGTTTCGCCGTGCGTTGGGATCGTTGGCTGGATTCGGGCAGAGGTTCGTCGTGCGTCGGGATCGTTAGCTGGATTCGGGCAGAGGTTCGGCGTGCATCGGAATCGTCGGTTTGACTAGGAAAGAGCCGGGACGCATCGAGAAAGACCAGGCAAGGCTTCAGAGTACCACGAGGGGCTTCAGAATACCTCGAGAGTGCCTCGGGGCAGCGAGGGAGCGTCTCGGAAGGGCTTCGGAGCACCACAAGGGAGCTCGGAAGGCCCCGGAAGGAACCGAAAGGGACCGGGATTGCCTCGGAAGGACTTAGAGGTGGAGCCATAAGGCTTAGGAGGAGAGGAGATGAGGGAGATGTGTGAAATGAGGGAGGGGGAGCCCTCTATTTATAGTATAGGAAAAATTGCAAGAAGGTCCGTACGGACCTTTGTGCAAAACTAAAATTTTAGTTTTCCCAGATTTGAGGGAATAATGTGGACTTTAAGAGGATTTAGTAATTATGATGTCTGGTAGCAAAGAGGTCCGTACGGACATTTTAGCATGCAAAGAGGTCCGTATGGACCTTCTATGCTTTTCCAATTTTTGCATAATTCCCAAAAAGTCCTTTTGTGTTTTTTTGTCCCAGAAAGGCCCCCCTTGGTTTGGTTGGTGGTTTTTTGGGCCTTTAAGGGTTTTTGAGGGTTCTTGAGGGTTTTGTTAGAATTCCGGGTGTTCGAGACTGCGTTTGAGTGAGTCTGCGGTGTTTCTCGGGTGCTCGAAAGAGGGTGATCTAGATTGGGGTACATACAAAAGCCCCTCGACGATGTCACTTACGGAGGAAGTGGGGTCGTCAATAAGGGTCCTGATCTGGATCGCGTGCTGAGAGAGGAGGTGACCGTGTAGGTCGGTTCGTGAGGACATGGCGGTTTCCTGGTGTGTGACCGTTTAGGCCGGTTGGCTGGACCCTGAGATAGGATTCCTACGTATCCCTAAGCGGGAATCAAGCCTGGTCGTAGTTCGTGTGTAGGGTGAGTGTCGTCGTGCACGAGAACGTGGGACATCCTCTAACTGAGACTCTGTGTGTGGACGTGTCAGTGTCCTGTGGGTGACCGTTTAGGTCGGTTGTGAGGACGTGGTGGTGTCCTGTGTGACCGTATAGGTCGGTTGTGTGGATGTGGTGGTGTCCTGTGTGACCGTATAGGTCGGTTGGCTGGATCCTGTGATAGGATTCCTACGTATCCCTGGCGGGAATCAAGCCTGATCGTAGTTCCGACTTCGTGAAATTGTGAGTGTATGCGGGCGTGGTGGTGCCCTGAAGTGTCGTGACCGCTGAGGTCGACTGTGAGGACGTGGTGGTGTCCTGGAGTGGAAATTTTATGGTTTTCCGAACCGGGTGGTTTAAAGCCTTTCGGGCTGGAGATAATGATTTGGGAGGTTTATACGGTCTTCCGAACCGAGTGGTTTAAAGCCTTCCGGGCTGCGGATAGTGATTTTGCTGATTTATGCAGTCTCGCGGACCGAGTGGTTTAAAGCCTTTCGGGCTGCGGATAGTGATGTGGCGGTCTCCCGGACCGAATGGTTTAAAGCGTTCCGGGCTGCGGATAGTGATGTGGCTGATTTATGCGGTCTCCCAGACCGAATGGTTTAAAGCCTTCCGGGCTGGAGATAATGATTTGGGAGGTTTATACGGTCTTTCGGACCGAGTGGTTTAAAGCCTTCCGGGGTGCGGATAGTGATGTGGCTGATTTATGCGGTCTCCTGGACCGAGTGGTTTAGAGCCTTCAGGGCTTCGAATAGTGATGTGGCTGATTTATGCGGTCTCTCGGACCGAGTGGTTTAAAGCTTTCCGGGCAGCGGTTAATGATGTGGCTGATTTATGCGGTCTCCCGGACCGAGTGGTTTAAAGCCTTTCGGGCTGGAGATAGTGATGTGGCTAATTTATGCGATCTCCCGGACCGAGTGGTTTAAAGCCTTCCGGGCTGCGGTTAATAATTCGGCTTATTTATGCGGTCTCTCGGACCGAGTGATTTAAAGCCTTACGGGTTGTGGATGATGGTGAGGACGTGTTATGCCCTCTAATTGAGGTTGCGTCGTGCGTGAGGACGTGACTTGTCCTCTGACTGGGGTTGTGTCGTGCGTGAGGACGTGTTGTGTCCTCTGACTGAGGTTGTGTCGTGCGTGAGGATGTGTTGTGTCCTCTGACTGAGGTTGTGTCGTGCGTGAGGACGTGTTGTGTCCTCTGACTGAGGTTGTGGGAGGCGTGATTGCCTTGTGTTTTGATTGTGAGAGGCGTGATTGCCTCGTACTTTGATTTTGAGAGGCGTGATTGCCTCGTGTTTTGTCCGCTGGGGAAAAGTTGGACTTACGATGACTGCCGGTGTTCATCCGCTGGGGACGCTTAGTCTCGTATGGGCTTTATCCGCTGAGAAGGTGATTTTGGGCTTACTTTGATGGCCGGTGTTTGTTTCACCGTTTTGTGTTTTGGAGGCTTTTTGTGCCTTGGGATTTGTGTTTGGAGGCGTTTGCGCCTTTTGGGCTTGTTTTACCGTTTAGTGGGCGAGGTTCGGGCTTACGATGATGGTCAGGGTTTAGTTTACCGTTTAGTGGGTGAAATCTGGACTTACGATGACGACCGGGGTTGGTTTTGTTGGGTTAAGAACCAAACTGCATTGAATCTGCTGAAATAGGCCTTTGGACAGCCAGGGGCAAAGATTATAAAGGCAAAGGGGTAATTTGGCCATAAAATGCAAAGAGGTCCGTACTGATCTTCTTTGTGTGCAAAGAGGTCCATACGGATATCTGTGAAATTTTGATTACCCAGAATTTGATCAGCTTCAGCAACGAAGCAATTCCCATTTTTTTCCCTTCCAGTTCGTGAAAAACCGAGAGATCTGAGAGGGAGAGAAAACCTCATTTTTTATCCAAATTCCCCAAGTAAATCCTCCGCATTTTGCTTGAATTGCTTGTTATGGCAGAAAGAGCAAGGAGAGGTCGTCGTCAACGGGGTCAAGGGGCCTTTGAGCAAAGGGCGGACCTTCAAAGGAATTGCACTTCCTTTGTGCCTTCGTCGAGGAATCCGGATGTGTAGTATCCGGATCCGGAGGTGCACAATATGCGAGATAGGATCGCCGGGAAGGTAAGAAATCAATATTGTCTTGATTCTTGCTTGAATTATTGTATGCTAGAACTAGGTTTTAATCCTTCACATATTTGGGGCTTTTTGTTATTGCCATGCTTTTTTGTGAAATTCGCGATGAATTGTTGAAATTGAGCATGTAAGAATCGTGGGTATGTGATTTTTGTGCAAAAATGTGGAGATTAGCTCTTATTTGTAAAAATAAAGTGCCTCTCTTTGAAATGCATGCTTTGTTGTTTTGTACCTTATGCTATTTCTATTGTACCTTGTGAAAAAGTCGTCGTGCAGGGACGAACTTTGTAAAAAAAAAAGAGTTGTGACATGTGCCGTGTTTTGTGACGGGTTTTGTCTTGAAAGTCTGTGTGCCGTGTAGGGACGGATTTTTTGGAAAAAGTGTCATGTAGTGTGTACCGTGTTTTTGTGAAGAACTTTGTGGGGAGTTTATGTTCAATGTGTTTTGTGACGGGTTACATGGGGAAAATTATGTGGAATGTGTGCCGTGTTTTGTGACGGGTTACATGTGGAAAATTATGTGCAATGTGTGCAGTGTTTTGTGACGGGGGTTTTTTTTTTGGTTATGCCGGGTTGGGACGGACTTTTTTATGCTTTTGTTTCCTTTTGGTATTTGGAATTAAGTACTGTGACTGACGTACCTTTGCTGTGTTTACCTGCAGGATGAGGGGCCTTTGTCCGGAAAGGCCAAGAAGATGAAGTCTCGGGGGTCGCTCGAGGCGGTAGTTGAGCTGTGGCAGCACTTGCCGGATATTTCCAGGGAGGGTAGGCCGAGTCCTAAGAGGCTGGTCTTTGCTTCTGGTTTGGGCGCGTTCATGGAGAACCTGGCCGGGATTGCAGAGACGAGGAAGAACAAGAGCATCTTCCAGGCCTTGTCCGAGTATTGGTGGGACACCACGCATACCTTCCATCTGAGCTGGGGAGAGGTGACGGTGACTCGCACCGACTTTGCGGCAATTACCTGGCTTTCCTTCAAAGGAGGGCCAGTGAGATGGCGGGACAGGATGTCCGATGGGATGCTGGCTGAGCTACTATGCTTCGCGCCTTCTCCTCGTAGGGGCCTGGGCATGTTATATGGTGATGTGGAGGCGCAGATTACGGCCAATATCGGGGCCTATCGCCGGGGTACCGGTTTGGTGACGGCTGAGCAGCTGGCGCACTCTTTCTTGTGGTTTGCTCTTTCCGAGACTTTGTTCTCGAATCACGCTACCTCGGCTCCTTTTCCTCAACTAGAGAGCTTGGTGGATTTGGAGAGGGTTGGTGAGATAGCTTGGGACGAGGCGGGCTTGGCCGAGCTCTATTTTTCCTTGGACCGGTTTAGCCGAGGCATAGCCAGTTCTCTGGGATGCTTCGATTTTGCTTTGGAGGTAGGAGTTTGTTGCTGTTTGTGATTTAGCAGTTTGTCATTTCTCCGTTTTCTTTTGCCCTGAGCTTTATCTGCGTTTGTCGCATGTGTGGTTTTATGATATCTTTCGGTGCTTTCCGTGGGATCCGGATGCTGAGGCCATGGAGGCCTATCCTGCTATGCTGGGCTGGGCCCGTCAGTTGAGGAGGAGGAGGATGAACAGGGGGAAGCTCACCATCGCCTATCGGGATGTGCAGGAGTTCCTGGAGAAGGATAGCTCGGCGGAGTTTGAGCTGTATCCCTGGGTTCGATATGGCGGCGATGAGCTTGAGGGTGGTCCCGTGGTGACGCAGCAGAGGGAGATGCTGCGGGGCCTTACTTGTGATGTTATGTACTTGGGGGAGAGGGTCTTCTGGCAGCATGGCCCGGGTGTGCCCCTATGGCTCCGAGGGATCCGCCCTTTGGGATGATGCATCCTCGCGACATGGATGTGATAGAGTACGACAGGTACTTGGGCGCCGTGAGTGCCGAGGAGTTTATTTTGTTAGGCGAGGAGTACGGGGCCTTCGTCAGGAGGAAGCTGAGGACGCCACAGGTGTTGGCGAGAGAGAGGCGGGATGGCCCACCACGTCCTCCAGATGTTCCGGTGCCTGGGTCGGACTTCACATATGTACGCGGGGATTCGTCGAGGCGGAGGGTGTCTGCACTCCGTCCCCGAGCAGCTCACGCCGCCTATCGGGTTGACCCGGATGCGTCGGTGAGTGTGCTTACTCTTTTCCATCTTGGCATCTTTTCTGTAGTTTTCTCTTTTTGTTGAGCATGATTGTATTTCTTTAGTTGAGCGTTTCTTTGGCTGTTTGCTTATGCAGGTCTCGGGGAGATCCTTTGACATGTTGACCCACCTCTATGTGGCGCTGCGGTGCTTTGCGAAGAAGATGGCGGGGAAGCTGTCTTGCAGGTCTTCGCGACATGTGCCGGCGTACGAGCCGATGCCTTCGAGGCATTCTGTGGATGTTCCTCTGTCGAGGGCTGAGCCAGGGCCGCAGCAGGAGGGACCCGTTCGGGGGCGGCATAGTATGGATGCAGGGACGTCTGCGGGGGCCCAGAGTCCGCCGATCTTTCACCAGTTCTTGCCGGCGCAGGAGTCTCAGGGAGAGGGTTCATCGGAGCCTTCCTTCTTTCATCCTTTTACCGGGCTCGATCCTGCGGACTACTTCGAGTACTTGCCTCAGGAGGGGGTCTGGTATTCGGATGATAAGGGTGTGGCTGGCGAGTTTGCCGAGATGCCTGACTTCACGTTTGATGAGATCGATGATGAGGAGTCGGAGTAGGGATCATTTGCTTTCCCTCTTTCCATCTTTGTTTTTTTTTGTTTAGCAACAGACATTGTAGTACCTGTAATAAGACACTTGTATTTGCACATCAAAGTATTTTATTTTAAGATGTAATGTCGTATTTTGTGATTCCCGGGGATTGTCCTAGGAATTGTTGCTAGTTTATTATTTGTGCATGCCACATGAGCTGGGGGTACATTTGTGGGTAGTGTATGCTTGCCGGAAATGGATTTGGCCAGAATTTGGGCTGTTTGAAGCAAGGTCCTGCTGGAAATAGTGGTTGTTGTACTGTTTGCTGGAAATGTGGGAGAAAGTTGCAAAAAGGTCCGTACGGACCAACCTAGGGTGCAAAAAGGTCCGTACGGATCTTCCTTGCTTTAGGAGAAGGGATAATTGTTTTCAGGATGTCTGATCTTTCCCCACTTCCCATTTGCAGTTATTTCGAGCTTTCTTCCCCATTTTCTCTAGGAACCTCCATTTTTGCCATGGATTTTTCGTATGTTCCACGAGTTTTTCCGAGGCTTTCGAAGGAGAGGCAAGCATACTTCCTTGAGTGGCAGAAAATGTGTCCTCTGACTGTGGTTGTGTCGTGCATGAGTACGGGTTGTGTCCTCTGACTGAGGTTGTGGGAGGCGTGATTGCCTTGTGTTTTGATTGTGAGAGGCGTGATTGCCTCGTGCTTTGATTTTGAGAGGCGTGATTGCCTCGTGTTTTGTCCGCCGGGGAAAATTTGGACTTACGATGACTGCCGGTGTTCATCCGCTGGGGACACTTAGTCTCGTATGGGCTTTGTCCGCTGAGAAAGGTGATTTCGAGCTTACTTTGATGACCGGTGTTTGTTCACCGTTTTGTGTTTTGGAGGCATTTTGTGCCTTCGGATTTGTGTTTGGAGGCGTTTGCGCCTTTTGTGTTTGTTTTACCGTTTAGTGGGCGGGTTCGGGCTTACGATGACGGTCGGGGTTTGGTTTACCGTTTAGTGGGTGAAATCCGGACTTACAACGGCCGGGGTTGGTTTTGTTGGGTTAAGAACCAAACTGCATTTAATCTGCTGAAATAGGCCTTTGGACAGCCAGGGGCAAAGATTATAAGGGCAAAGGGGTAATTTGGCCATAAAATGCAAAGAGGTCCGTACGGATCTTCTTTGTGTGCAAAGAGGTCAATACGGATCTATGTGAAATTTTGATTTCCCAGAATTTGATCAGCTTCAGCAACGAAGCAATTCCCATTTTTTTCCCTTCCAGTTCGTGAAAAATCGAGAGAGAGGGAGAGAAAACCTCATTTTTTATCCAAATTCCCCAAGTAACTCCTCCGCATTTTTCTTGAATTGCTTGTTATGGCAGAAAGAGCAAGGAGAGGTTGTCGTCAACGGGGTCAAGGGGCCTTTGAGCAAAGGGCGGACCTTTAAAGGAATTGCACTTCCTTTATGCCTTCGTCGAGGAATCCGGATGTGTAGTATCCGGATCCGGAGGTGCACAATATGCGAGATAGGATCGCCGGGAAGGTAAGAAATCAATTTTGTCTTGATTCTTGCTCGAATTATGGTATGCTAGAACTAGGTTTTAATCCTTCGCATATTTGGGGCTTTTTGTTATTGCCATGCTTTTTTGTGAAATTCGCGATGAATTGTTGAAATTGAGCATGTAAGAATCGTGGGTATGTGATTTTTGTGCAAAAATGTGGAGATTAGCTCTTATTTGTAAAAATAAAGCGCCTCTCTTTGAAATGCATGCTTTGGTATTTTGTACCTTATGCTATTTCTATAGTACCTTGTGAAAAAGTCGTCGTGCAGGGACGGACTTTGTAAAAAAAAGTGTTGTGACATGTGCCGTGTTTTGTGACGGGTTTTGTCTTGAAAGTGTGTGTGCCGTGTAGGGACGGATTTTTTGGAAAAAGTGTCATGTAGTGTGTACCGTGTTTTTGTGACGAACTTTGTGGGGAGTTTATGTGCAATGTGTTTTGTGACGGGTTACATGGGGAAAATTATGTGGAATGTGTGCCGTGTTTTGTGACGGGTTAGATGTGGAAAATTATGTGCAATGTGTGCCGTGTTTTGTGACGGGGTTTTTTTTTTTTGTTTTGTCGGGTTGGGACGGACTTTTTTATGCTTTCGTTTCCTTTTGGTATTTGGAATTAAGTACTGTGACTGACGTACCTTTGCTGTGTTTACCTGCAGGATGAGGGGCCTTTGTCCGGAAAGGCCAAGAAGATGAAGTCTCGGGGGTCGCTCGAGGCGGTAGTTGAGCTGTGGCAGCACTTGCCGGATATTTCCAGGGAGGGTAGGCCGAGTCCTAAGAGGCTGGTCTTTGCTTCTGGTTTGGGTGCGTTCGTGGAGAACCTGGCCGGGATTGCAGAGATGAGGAAGAACAAGAGCATCTTCCTGGCCTTGTCCGAGTATTGGTGGGACACCACGCATACCTTCCATCTGAGCTGGGGAGAGGTGACGGTGACTCCCACCGATCATCGGCAATTACCGGGCTTTCCTTCAAAGGAGGGCCAGTGAGATGGCGGGACAGGATGTCCGATGGGACGCTGGCTGAGCTGCTAGGCTTTGCGCCTTCTCCTCGTAGGGGCCTGGGCATGTTATATGGTGATGTGGAGGCGCAGATTACAGCCAACATCGGGGCCTATCGCCGGGTACCGGTTTGGTGACGGCTGAGCAGCTGGCGCTCTTTCTTGTGGTTTGCTCTTTCCGAGACTTTGTTCTCGAATCACGCTACCTCGGCACCTTTTCCTCTACTGGAGAGCTTGGTAGATTTGGAGAGGGTTGGTGAGATAGCTTGGGATGAGGCGGGCTTGGCCGAGCTCTATTTTTTCTTGGACCGGTTTAGCCGAGGCGCGGCCAGTTCTCTGGGATGCTTCGATTTTTCTTTGGAGGTATGAGTTTGTTGTTGTTTGTGATTTAGCAGTTTGTCATTTCTCCGTTTTCTTTTGCCCTGAGCTTTATCTGCTTTTGTCACAGGTGTGGTTTTATGAGATCTTCCGGTGCTTTCCGTAGGATCGAGATGCTGAGGCCATGGAGTCCTATCCTGCTATGCTGGGCTGGGCCCGTCAGTTGAGGAGGAGGAGGAAAAACAGGGGGAAGCTCACCATCTCCTATCGGGATGTGTAGGGGTTCCTGGAGAAGGATAGCTCGGCGGAGTTTGAGCTGTATCCCTGGGCTCGGTATGGCGGCGACGAGCTTGAGGGTGGTCCTGTGGTGACGCAGCAGAGGAAGATGCTACGGGGCCTTACTTGTGATGTTATGTACTTGGGGGAGAGGGTCTTCTGGCAGCATGGCCCGGGTGTGCTCCCTATGGTTCCGATGGATCCGCCCTTTGGGATGATGCATCTCCGCGACATGGATGTGATAGAGTACGATAGGTACTTGGGCGGCGTGAGTGTCAAGGAGTTTATTTTGTTTTGCGAGGAGTACGGGGCCTTCGTCAGGAGGAAGCTAACGACGCCATAGGTGTTGGAGAGAGAGAGCCAGGATGGCCCACAACGTCCTCCAGATGTTCCGGTGCCTGGGCCTGACTTCACATATGTATGCGGGGATTCGTCGAGGCGGAGGGTGTCGGTACCCTTCCCTGAGCAGGCTCCTGCTGCCTATCGGGTTGACCCGAATGCGCCGGTGAGTGTGCTTACTCTTCTCCATCTTGGCATCTTTTCTGTATTTTTCTCTTTTTGTTGAGCATGATTGTATTTCTTTAGTTCAGCGTTTCTTTGGCTGTTTTCTTGTGCAGGTCTCGGGGAGATCCTTTGACACGTTGACCCGCCGCTATGTGGCGCTGCGGTCCTTTGCGAAGAAGATGGCGGGGAAGCTGTCTTGCAGGTCTTCGCGGCATGTGCCGGCGTACGAGCCGATGCCTTCGAGGCTTTCTGTGGACATTCCTCCGTCGAGGGTTGAGCCAGGGCCGCAACAGGAGGGACCCGTTCGGGGGCGGCATATTATGGACGCAGGGACGTCTGCGGGGGTCCAGAGACCGTCGATCTTTCACCAGTTCTTGCCGGCGCAGGAGTCTCAGGGAGAGGGTTTATCGGAGCCTTCCTTCTTTGATCCTTTTATCGGGCTCGATCCTGCGGACTACTTCGAGTACTTGCCTCAGGAGGGGGTCCGGTATTCGGATGATGAGGGCGTGGCTGGCGAGTTTGCCAAGATGCTTGACTTCACGTTTGATGAGGTCGATGATGAGGAGTCGGAGTAGGGCTCATTTGCTTTCCCTCTTTCCATCTTTGTTTTTTTTTAGCAACAGACATTGTAGTACCTGTAATAAAACACTTGTATTTGCACAACAAAGTATTTTATTTTAAGATGTAATGTCGTATTTTGTGATTCCCAGGGATTGTCCTAGGAATTGTTGCTAGTTTATTATTTGAGCATGCCACATGAGCTGGGGGTGCGTTTGTGGGTAGTGTATGCTTGCCGGAAATGGCTTTGGCCAGAATTTGGGCAGTTTGAAGCAAGGTCCTGCTGGGAACAGTGGTTGTTGTACTGTTTGCTGGAAATGTGGGACCAAGTTGCAAAAAGGTCCGTACGGACCAACCTAGGGTGCAAAAAGGTCTGTACGGATCTTCCTTGCTTTTGGGGAAGGGATAAGTGTTTTCAGGATGTCTGATCTTTCCCCACTTCCCATTTGCAGTCATTTCGAGCTTTCTTCCCCATTTTCTCTAGGAACCTCCATTTTTGTCATGGATTCTTCGTATGTTCCATGAGTTTTTCTGAGGCTTTTGAAGGAGAGGCAAGCATACTTCCTTGAGCGGCTGAAAATGTGGATGCGACACCGTATGAGGCATCAGAGGCGGGCTTTCGAGGTGAGGTTTCGACTCTGCTCGGTTTGTTCCCTTAAGGAGTTGGTTCCTGATTGGGAATTGGTACGGGCTGCCGCGAAGTTCTGGGACGTTAGGAGGCATGTGTATAGCTTCTCCTACAATGAAGTGCCGCCCACTTTTGAGGATTTTTGGGTTTTGATGGGAGGACCGGAGGTGGAGGCCATCTCGCTTCTTTTGATTGGCGGTGCTGCCGTGAGCGTGAAGCTTGCATGCTTTCTTTGGACTTCGTTGGAAGAAGTGCAGGGTATGACCTTTGATTCGGGTCACATTGACATTTCTGCGCTGCCGGAGCAGTTTATGAGTGATGAAGGGAGTGACGTCTCGTGGGATGCATTTTCCTTGTGCGTGATAGCGACGCTTTTCATGGTCAGCTCCCTTGGGGTTTGCGACGGCGCTTTGCTTGATGTTGTAGGGCACTGCAGAGCTGGAGAGGATATTGTTCCGTTGGTGCTGGGGAGACCCTTCATGGCATTGATCGTCTGGCGACTGGGGATAGGTTCATGAGAGGGGGAAGCCCCGCTTTGCTCACTTTGTGGCTGCGAGAGAGATTTCACGCTATGCCCGAGGCTCCGACGTTGTTTAGCCCGTGGTTGTTTACTTGGTGACCTCTTGTATTGGATATGGATCAGTTCGCCTGGGAGAGATGGATGGCACAGCTTGGTACGCATCAGATCCGCTGGTGGGTTCCGCACTTGGGGATTGAGACTAGGAGGGCCTTTCAAGAAGGGTCCTATGTTGTCAGAGTTCCTGGTTTGTCTTGGTCCTCCTTTTACATTCCGTCGCTTGTTTCCCGGCAGTTCGGGATAGGCAGGAGCCTTTGTTGGGCGGGGATGACCTTGCCACTACGGAGGTGACTCCTCTTTGTATGGCAGCTCCAGGTGCTCTTTTGTATTTTATGAGGGTATGGAAGTATTCCGCTTTCCCTCCTGTGGTGCTCCTTCGACGTCGGGAGAGCGCTGTATTGACCACCGAGTACCTGGATTGGTACGAGCAGCGTGTTGGGCAGTCCCATGTGGTTTTGGGGAGCAGGCATGAAGCGATTCTGGAGCCCGGTTGCCGTGGTAGCTATTGCCTTAGGAGTGTCGAAGCCTGGTCTGACCCTCAGGATGTTACGGGAGACGCTTTGTTTGACTACGAGACCAGAGTTGACCGACTGACGGAGAGAGGTCCTCTTTTGCAGACTCGCAGGGAGGAGATCCGAGCCGAAGCACGGGTGAATGAAGCCTTGTTAGCTACTGGATTGTTTGACTCTACGGGGAGGACCCCTAATCTAGGATTGAGAGAGACAGAGCTGGCTCACGTGGAGTGAAAGAAGACTCGCCGGGGACGAGGGAAGAATGGCAAGGGGACAAGCGCAGATGGCGCGGAATGACCTCCTAGGTATCCATTTAGTGCATTGCAAACACATTATTTGTTAAATGTATTAAGCTGTCTTTTAGCATGTTGTGAACTTGAGAGTAGACCGTGCTTGAACTCATCAAGAAATGTTGTAATCGTTAGTGATTTGTGATTTACTTTTAAAGCTTTGTCGAGACGCAAGATCTCTTGTTCGCCTTTTGTTTCTTTTGTGGGCCTTGATGGCGTCCAACTTTGGATCCTTCTGTTGTATTTGCGGACTGAAGTAGCCTGGGCCTTGACGGCAATCCCTGTTCGCCTCGGTTTTGTATTTGGATGGGAGGTTGGATTACTCCTTTACAAGTCGTTTTGACGGTCTTTTTCGTGGCTTCCTTGCCTCTTGCTTGTTGGCGTCGGGCTCTTGACCTCCTTTTTTTTGTAGCTTCCGCTTGAGCTTATTTTTTTTTGAAGCGCGTGAGGGCGAAGACAAGCCCCTGGCTTGGAAGTTGACATGGGTCAGTCGTTTGATGTTGAGTGACCTTCGGATGTCCTTTGATGTTGCCACCGTTGTTTGACTTGGTCAAGGTGATGTTGGGGGCATGCTCTTGGAAAGTGTGTAGTTTGATGGAGGTCTTGGTTGACATTCAGACTTTTGACTTTTTTGTGTGTTTTTAGACCGGACCAATTAAGGTTGCCTACGTTCCCCTGGACTAGAGGGCTCAGGTCTGCATAGTTCGAAACTACATGGAGTGCCAAGAGATGCACAGTTGGTCTTCTTTAGGCGAAGTATCTGCGAAGTTTGCTTCCGTTGACCGGATTCATGAAGGGATTGCCGTCTAGGTCTATCAGCTTCATGGCACCTCCGGAGAAGATCTTTTGAACCACGAAAGGGCCGATCCATGTTGTTTTCCATTTTCCCAGTGGGTTGGTTCGAGTGGGAGGCTTTTCTTTGAGTACCAGATCGCCTTCCCTGATGTCTCGGGATTTGAACTTCTTGTCGAAAGCTCTAGCCATCCTGATTTGGTAGGCTCGGACGTGCTCCATGGCCTTTAGTCGTCACTCGTCTAGCAGAGCCAGTTCGTCGTGTCGGCTTCGGAGCCATTCGACTTCCTTGATTTCGTTTTCCAGCAACACTCGGAGTGAGGGAATTTCCAATTCCACGGGTAGTACCGCTTCCATCCCGTATGTCAGGGCGAATGGGTTTTCTCCCGTGGCAGTTCTGACTGATGTTCGGTAGCCCCAAAGTATATGGTGCAGCTTTTCGGGCCAATCACGTCCTCGGGTGGTCATTTTTCGGATGATCCGTTTGAGGGTCTTGCTGCTTCCACGGCGCCGTTCATTTTTGGCCGGTAGGGAGAAGACTTGTGGCGTGTGATCTTGAATTCGGCCAGCAGTCTGTCGCATTCTCCTTCAAAATGGGAGCCGTTGTCTGATATGACCTCGTTCGGGATGCCGTATCGACAGATGAAGTTTTCCTTGAGGAAATGCGCGACTTTCTTGGAGGTGAGCACCTTGTAGGACTTGGCTTCGACCCACTTTGTGAAGTAGTCGATGGCTACCAAGACGGATTTGTGGTTGTTGCTGCCTGGCGGAGCGTTTTTTGTATAGCATGTCTCCAAGGATGACAAAGTGAGAAGCGAGGCGTTTTAGGGCCATGATGTTCTTGGCTCTGACTCCTTCCTTGCGTTGACCTTCCTCGTTCATGAAGGCGGTTTCCCCGTTTTTTGAGGTATTGGAAGATCTGATTGTACCACGGCGCCGTTCATTTTTGGCCGGTAGGGAGAAGACTTGTGGCATGTCCTGATATGACCAGGCGAACACGTCAACATACTCCCGAAGGAGGCTTATCAGGGCTTCTTTTTTTGTATCGGCGAAGAAACTGCCCACTAGTGTCTCTTTAGGCTCTTGCACTGACCCCAGGTTCAATTCGGTCATAACCTCTTCGGCAGCTTGGGCCCGGTTGTCCTCTCGGTCTACTACAGGCTTGAGAACTTCTTTAATGTATTGTTCATTTAATGTGTCTGCTTCTTTATCAATTGAGTTATTAACGTCTTTTAAGTTGTTTGTTAACTTATCAGTTGTTAAAGTGGCAATGAGAGGATACTCCGAAAGGTCAGACTTGTCATTAAATGAGAACGGAAATACATGGTTGGCTACGTTATCATAGTCTTCCGGCGTAAGGCCGTAGGACGACTCAGAGGACTGGACTTTTACAAGGACTGACTCAGAGGATTCGAGACCGGGTTTGGGGAGATGTGGGTGCAGGCCTGTAAGTGCCCCAATCTGAACCGTCAATGTTCCTTCAGCCCAATTTAACGACTTCCATGTCAAACAAACAGCTAAGGGCATTTTGATCTTTTCCTAAGGCAATTTAAACAAAAAGGGCCTTAAAGGAATATCAAAAATGGGTCAAAAACCGGATGGGTTGAGTCATTTCCAAGAAATTGACCAACTTTACATTAATTGCAAGCAGCCAAAGCTGCTTTCTACAGAGTCAGGCATGCCATCATTCTAATCCGCGCGGACAAGAATGAGGCTCACTCTCATCCGTGCGGACATGTTCGTAACCTAGAATCTGCCTATAAATTAAATCATTCTCTCTCAATTTAAAAAGATCAAGAGTTTAAACCCTCACTGCTGTATTCGTAAAATACCAAAAAATAGCCTATACACTAAGCAAAAAACACAAAATCCCAACACAAATCTTGATAAAATTCAAGCCCCAAACACAAATCCAAGGAAGATAGGGTACAACCATTGGTAAACCCTCCTCCTCATTACCTTAATCTCCATCATCCATGCATACATCTCACACTTCAAAGATGTAACTTGCTCATTGTTCATCTCTTGTTCTAGATCCAAGAGGATCTCCATGGATGATTCTCTACAAGGATCAACATTCCTTTTAATATATTGTCTCTCTTCTTGCACAAAATAGTTGTTACTTGGTCTTTTGACCTAAGGTGTGGTCACCTTGGAGTTCATCTCCATGGATGATCACACTAAATGGTCCATATTCTCATTTCATGTTATTAGTCTTTACTTGACCTAAAATGAAGTCATCTTGGAATAAATTTCCATGGATGACCATTTTAAAAGGTCCAAATTGCTTTTACTTCCTTGAAAATGTTTTACCTAACTTAAGATCTTCACCTTGGAACAATTTCCATGGATGAAGATCATTAAGGTTCCTAGGTTACAAAAGGGTGAAGTTGATACATTGAGTTCAAAGATCTCAAGGATGATCATCTTAATGACCACCTTAGAAATCCACTCTAAAGTTGATACACCCTTAACCTAAACTTACTTTCATACATAAATCTTTATTTCATGTTAAATCTCCCCATCCCAAGCAAATGAAATGCTTTAAAGTCCTAATGTACCCTAAGGATGGCTTGATATAGTAGATCACCACTAATCATGTTTAGTGATCACTAATCAAAGCCTAAGGAAAGTGGGGACAAGCATGGATGCAAATCCCAAAAATGTTTTTACTTAACACTTCAGTTGCAAAAACTCCAGTTCTGATTCTGTAACTCCAGTTTGCATTCTGAAATTTACAGAATCAGACTGGAAAGCTGCAAAAAAGGATACTTGTTGTCCCATCCGCGCGGACAGGAATGATTCTCGCTCTGATCCGCGCGGACATCAATGTAATGGACAGACATTTTGTTTTTTCAGTCATTTCTCACTCACAGAAGCACATTATTTTGATAAATTTCAGTCCAGTACAATCAAAACCTCATTTCCAGAAAAAATCTTCTTGCAAAACACACACACACACACAAATGGTTTTAAATTAGGAAGACTCGTTTTACGAGGCATTCCGGGTGAACCCTAACGTTCTTCCCGGAGTGTAACGTGACCTCCGAACTCAAATCTCTCAACTTTGGGCATTTTTCAAAGTTTTGGCCCTTAAAACAAAAATGGCGTGGCAACTCCGTTTGATTTCAAAAATCGTGGCATCATCACAAGGCCCAGCTTGTCTTCCATTTCTGTCTGTCTTGCCCTTGGTCCGGTGAAAGTTACCCAGTTCTTCAGTGGCATTGCTGGATGCTTGATGAGGGTTCGGGGGTCGAGAGGCTTGGCTTCTGCTGTCCCAATCATGGTGATCATGCTGTTTTCGGAGCCCAGGTCAATCAGGTTTGGCACCTCCATAACTTCTTCAAAAAGACTCTGTAGAGCTGGACCACTGAGAGCGTCTTCTATGAACTCTGGTTCCTTCTGCTTTGGAGTTACTGTCTCGAATGTGGCCTCGACGGCTGATCCGAACAATCCGTTTCCCGTGAAGAGTATCTCGAGTTGCTCTTCCGTATCTGGGATACCCTTGAATGTGTACTCGTGCTGGACTATGGTGGCAATTAGTCCAGGTAGAGCTGTGATGTCGAGGAACGCTCCCCTTATCGGATTGGCCTTGAGTCCTCTGAAACGCTTGAGGTCCCGTGCTAGCTTTTCCATTCTTTCTGTAGTCTCTATGCTGACTATCCCTGCTTCTTTCTCATCTTCATCAGTTCCACTGTCGGTCCCCTCAGTTCTGCTGTCGGTTCCGCTGTCGGTCCCCTCAGTTCTGCTGTCAGTTCCCTTGTCGGTCCCCTCAGTTCTGCTGTCGGTTCCCTTGTCAGTCCCCTCAGTTCTGCTGCCGGTTCCCTTGGTGAAGTACTGAGCGAGGTCGAAACTGTAAGGTCGGAGGTTGGGTGTGCCGTCGAAGGTTCCCCTTTTGCGGGCTGCTGCCTTGGTGCGGGCGAGCCTTTTGTTCTCCCTGATGTCAGCCGGTGTTGGCACATAACCGAGCCCCTGGACCGTGGTGTGGTCCTTGACTTCGATGACTTGGTGTTGGCCTTGTAACCTTTTGCCGAGCCCCAGTCCTGGGATGAAGTTCATGAGTTTCATCATCTTCATGGCGGGAGGAATCTTGTCTTGAAACATTGGAAGGTCCACATTACATATTTGGATCTTGGAGGTCTCCGGAGTGAATCCAGTTAATGCCATGTCGTCATTATGCTTGATTTCTAACACTGGGATGTCGTTGGTGCTGGTCCCCTCGGTGGTGACGCTGTCGCCGTAGACTGTGGTTAACTCGTTGCCTTGCATGAACTTGAGGCACTGATGAAGGGTGGATGCCACGCCATTTATCTGATGCAGCCAGGGTCGCCCCAGGATGGCTGTGAAAGTGATTGGAATGTCCAACACTTGGAATTCGGTGGGGATCATCCGCTTGCCAACCAGATATTAAGAGTAGCAACCCCGAGAACTGTACGGGAAGTAGAGTCATAGGCCTTGATAGTCTGGACTGAAGGCTTCAGATCTGTGGGCTTGATGTCAAGCAGGTCCATCATCTTGGCGGGCAAGATATTCATTCCGGAACCTCCGTCTACCAACACGCGGGAAAGGCGACGCTCGTCCAGCTGGATTGTGATGTAGAGTGGCTCATTGTGATCATCCCCAAATTTTGGAAGGTCCAAATTTGTGAAGGTGATAATGTTGCCGTAGTGGATGTTGCCAATCATCTGAATGACTTCGTCTGGGGTTGCGTCCACGGGGACCATGGTACGGGCCAGACTTTCCTCTAGCTTGAGCTTGTGAGGATATGAGGATGTGAGCAGGGACCAAAGGGAAATGTTCGCCTGGGTCTGCTTGAGCTGAGTGAGGATCGGGTCCTCTTTCACGGAATTTGCATCTTCGGGCAGGCCGGGTTGCGGTTCTGGCTCCGCTGGCTTTTTAGTGGCCTTAGGTGGTAATGCATGGATTTGACCCGATCGGGTTAGAACGCTGACATCAGGCTTGGTCCCTTTTGAACAGGCCGCTTTGAGTTGAGCCATAGTTAGAGGAGGATTCCTCGTAGCATAGGGCCATATGTCTTCCCTCAATTCATTGATCGTAGATGTGTTCCCGGGAGCTTCGACAGCTTTATGGATTCTGTCCCAGGATACCGGCTTGGGTGCCTCCGTGGGGAGGTAGCCTATAGTTTGACACAGCTGTTCGAATGTCAGTGCGCAACAGTGGTTGCCAGAACTGAACTATGCGTTGCTGACCCTCCGGGGGAGGTTGGAGAGTTCTTGGTTCCAGCGAACAGTCTCCTTGATCTCTTCACGGTATACCGCACTCCTTTCCTTCTTGCTGAGCATACTCAGGGCATTCTGGAGTTGGGTCTGGCGATACTCGTGGTTCGCTAATTTTCCTCCACTATTGGCCCAGATTAACTTTCTTGCAGCAGAGCCTGCGTCGAGAGTTAGTGCCTGCGTTTCTTCCCATGTGAGAATAACCAGTGCTTCCTTGAACTGCGTGTGACAGTCTAGATAAACCTCCATCGGGGAGAGCTTTCCCTTCCTCTTTATCTGAGTGGTGGGTATGTCGGAAGGTGAGTACACGGCTTCCCGAACATTTGCCCATGTAACTAGTTGCTGTCCCAGTTGATCGTTTCTGTAAACGAATGCCGCAGTCTGTGGAAACTCCTTGAGTAGTTGTTGGAGATGTATTTCTATCTTTTTATTCCTTTTGAATAGAGCTTCCTCTCTCAATTGGCCTTTTAGTTTGAGAGCGGATATGATCCGTCTCCATCCTCCCAGGACCCTTGGGATTCCGTTTTTGTTGACTTCATGCCCGGCTTGGAAGAGAATGGTTTCATCGTCTTCGTCGTCGCTTTCACAAAGAACTTGCTTTCCTCGGGGAGGTAAGCGCTGGTATTCATTCTGCTGTGTCATTCCATCTCCTAGGTCGTCGGGACCATTGACGCCCTCCCTTGACAGAGGGGGTTGGATGAGAACAGGCGGTAGTCCAGGAAGTTGTCGTGAGCAAAACCTTGAGGTCGAACTGGTCTAGAGTGGCCTCTAGCTTTCTGTCTAAAGCTGCTTGTGACACTTTAAGGGCTTGGTCCCTGTGGGTCTTTTGAGCTTGGTTTTCGTCCCAGAGACGGTTCGCTTGAGCGGCTAGTTCCATGAGGGCTTTCCTTGCGAGAGCTAAACATTCTCCGTAGGTGCGCGCCGTCTGACTAGTGTCCAGAACTGTGATCACATCCAAATCTCCGAATGGCGGAAACACTTGGATTATGTTGACGAAGGAAGTCGGGCTGGGACATTCCATGCGGCCTTCCTTGATATCGACTACCAAGAAGTTCGCCCATATCTGTTTGATTGAACCCACGGGGGTGTTGAATTCTGCGATGTTGACAGTCTCGTGATCTCGTTGGATCGCCAAGTCTATCAGAGCTAGCAGTTTGCTGGCGGGATGTCTGAATCCATGGCCGTGATGACTGGGAGCAGAATCGAACTTGAGCATGTTGATGCTGAGGTGGTCATTTCCCTCGTCGGAAGCTGACTCTGTCTTGCAGGGAAGACTTTCACAGCTTTTTTCAGGGTGGCTACCGGAAGCATTCCCGAGGTTCATCTGATTTGTAGCGGGGTGAGGAGCTTTGTCTCCTTCGCTGTTGCCCTTGTCCATGGCAGCGCTTGTGGCTTTAAACTTGACTGACGGCACGGGCCGGTTGCCACTGGGGCTGGTAGTCGGAAGTGATGATGAGCTCTGAGCTTGATTGGCCAGGGCCTCGTTTACCATGAGCAGGCAGTCGTCGAGGGTAACTTTGGCATTGCAGAATCTGATAATAAGGATCGGATCCTTGGTATCATCAGGATATCTGGAATAGATGATGTTGACGAAGTCGTTGTCAGTCACTTGATCAGAGGGGTTCTTCGTCGTGTCAACCAGTTGCTTCCAATTGTCGGATAGCTGCCTGTACTAGACATTGAGCTTGAAAATTTCCATGGTGTTGGAGCCCTTGTCGTAGGTGACTTGATTGGAATGGGTGCCGTCCTCGAAACTAAGCATGTGAATGTAGAGATCTGCCCGCGGATCTGCCGCGTCCTCGACTCCGGGGAGTCCTGATTCGTCGTCGTCTGACGGCTCAACCCAAACATAAGGACGCCTCGCGTCCTGCTGCGCTGTAGGAGCTGCTAGGAAAACATCATGCCTTTCGCTGGAGAAGAGGGGTTCAGCGGGTAGTTCCTCGTGGAGGACATCCCATATGACGTCCATACATTCAAGACGAGTATGACGGTGCTTGTTGACCTTTATCACGAAAATCTCTTCGCCTAGCGGGGCCAGAGAGTTGGCTTGAAGAATGCTGACAAATCTCCGATTGGAGACAGGGGGTTTATGCGCCCGCATCATAGCGATGCTCAGGGTTTCTTTCCAGTCTGCCTTTAAATGTTGGAAACGACAGTTGAACTTGATGTATCGGACTGCTTCAGGGTCTGCCTGCTCGAGTACCCTTGACATAGTTAGCATCTCCGGACTATGAGGGATTCTGATGAGATTTGCCCCGATAGTCCCTTGGTTGATTTGAAGGAGGTAGCCCCGGTGCCTGGCTGCGGGCACGCTTGGCTGCTATCTCAGCTTCGTTTCCTATGAGGAAACTGTCCCCTCTGATGACTTTAAGATCTCCCTGCCGGTTAATGAACTTGACGCACTGATGGAGAGTGGAGGCTATGGCTTTCATGTGATGTAGCCAAGGGCGTCCCAACAGAGCTGTGAATTCGGATGGAATGTCCATCACGTGGAATTTTGCTGGCACCATTTGGGTTTCGAACCAGAGTTACAGAGTCACTGTCCCCAGGATGGGACGAGATGTGCTGTCGTAGGCCTTGATAGTCCGGGCTGACGGAATCAGGTGGCTTTCATTGATACGTAGGGCTCGCATCATGCTGAGAGGGAGGACGTTAACGGCTGACACGTTGTCCACCAATACTCCGGGGAGTGATATGGTGTTGAGCTTGAGAGTGATGTACAGAGCTTAATTGTGCCCCGAGGCATCTCTCGTTAGGTCTTCGTCACAGAAAGTGATCATACTGCCATGCAGTCGCGAATCGTAGATCTGGTCTCTATCCGGAGAAGGAGAGTCATCGAGCCATCCGTTTCCTATTTTCCTCTTGCGAGGTAAAGCCTTTGCTGGAGCCTCGGGATTGTGTTGAGGCTGTTTGTGGCGGTTGCTGCCCTTGGTTAGCACGTTGATCGAGTGCGAGTGCTAAGCTGACTTTGATTTTCCTTTGCCGGCCCGGGCCCTGAAGCTGGGCAAATTGAACTTCGGCTGATCCCGCAGGGGGTTAGGTTTCTGACTGGCAGTGAGATTGTCAAAATCTGAGGCATTCCGGTGCCCTGAGGCCTGAACTCTGGTGTCAGTAGGACTTTTCGGCTTTCCCATCCCTATCTGCTCTAAAGCTGTATGGCCTGGGGGAAGGGAAGACTGGCTGGAGTAGAGTGCATAGTAGTCGAACCTCCCGGATGGCTCTCCGAGTGTACCCACACTGGTGTCTCCAGCTTCGTATCTATCTCTCAGTTTCTGTTGAGAGGACTTATTCTTCTGTTTTCTCGGAGGATTGCTCCTGACCATGTCTTGGGACTCATACTCCGTGGCATGCGGAGTGGGCCACAAACATCGTAGCTGATGTGGACATTTGATGGGGACCTAGCTGGAAGAGGCGGAGGAACTGGCTCTGCGGCAATCTTCTTGGGCACCCATTCAATGGCATTCACATTGTTGTTGTTCGGAAAGGGGTTTCCGACTGTATTGGGCCCACGGGGGTGCTCCAATTTTCCTTCCTCTATCAAGTTCTGGATTTCGTATCGTAACCCCACGCAGTTGTCGGTGGTATGGCCGTGATACTAATGGAAGGCGCAGTACTTGCTCTTGTCAGCATTGACTACGGGATTCTTGGGTTTGTAATTTGCAACGGTTTTAAGGAGACCTTCCTTGATTAACCCCTCCAGCATCTTGCTCAGCGGCATGTCTAACTTGTCGAAGTGTACGGCAAGCTGCTTCTGAGTGGAATTGTTGCTTTATGGGACTGGGTTTCTGTTGCCCGATTGCTGTCCCTGATGGATGTAGTTGACAGACGTATCTTTCCCTTTGCCGGGGGCCGGTGCGGGATTGAATGCGACTGCTGATCGATATCTGTATGGCTGTGCAGTAGCCAATTTCTCCTTGAGATCCTTCTCAAACTGTGAGCCGGCATTGACCATGGCCCGGAGATCTGGGAAGAAATGATGACTGATGAGAGTTCTGATGGACGGTCTTAAGCAGGACTTGAAGATCCGCATCTGTTCATCCTTGGAGAGTGGCTCCATGATCTCGGAGAGTTTCCAACTCCACCTCTTGTAGAATTCTCCGACGCTTTCATCTGCTTTCTGCTCAGTGGTGATTAAGTCCTCACGACTCGTTTCCCACTCTAAGTTGGATCGGTACCGCTCTAGGAAGATGTTACTGATCTGATCCCAGGTGTGGCGATCCGCAGGCTTGACTCTCAGAAACCATCGTAACGCTGAACTCTTGAGCGTATGCTGGAAGTGATCGGCCATTTGCTGGAGGGTTGCTCCTTTCGCTCTCATGCCGAGAACGTAGGTGTCGACATGCATTTGAGGACATTCGGTTCCGTCGAATCGGTCCATCTCCGGCATTCTGAACTTGGCAGGGAGAGGCGTGACCATTCCCGGCCGTGGATTTGAGCGTTTCTGCTTTGAGTTTGCTTTCATGGTGCCTTTCGGAGTCTTTCATCCGTTCGACCATCCAGCCAAGGTAGGGTCCAGTGGTGGACTTGTGAGGCTCGGCGCCGGTGCTACCACGTGAGCGGAAGTGATTGGAGGTGGAAGGCTTTATATGTGGATATATGGGGGCCTTTTTCGAATCAGACGGGGTTTGTCCCCGGTGTTTTGGGATTCGTGTATAGGCAATGGGATGAACCCAGGAGGGTATTGAAGGATATTGGCATCTGTCTGAGATGGTCCATCGGTGCGCTTGTGGTATTGAGTGATGGGAGTAGCACTGGCCTGGCCATATATGACAGGGTTGCCCTGAGAGGTGGCAACGTGGAGCCTAGGTCGGTTGTTTCCTTGGTTCGAAGGCATCCCGTAAGTTTGCGGGGGAGGAACCTGGTTGAAGGTTTGAGGAACTGGTTTCGGGGAATCATTATCCTCGACCAGGATGAAAGTACCGTCTGACTAGGGGATAGCTGCTATACCTCGCTCATTTAGAAGCTGTACCACAAAATTCGGCTGATCTTCTTTCTACCTCTTGTGAACCTCACAAGCCCGGATGGCTTCTTCCAAAGTCGTATCTGTTACCGGTGGCGGGGGTCCGTCCCCGTCACGATTTCTCGGTGAGCTAGACATATCGGAAATTCGCCGAGGAACCGAGGGAACCGAAGAACCGCTCGACGCCGCCGTGAATCGTGATTCGCGAGGCGCCGACCCGGAAATCAACCACTTTCTCGCTCGCTAGTGGAATGAAAGGCAGGGTTTAGGCTTCGGAAAAGGGTATTTGGCTCAAGGTTTCGGGCTCATGCAATGTGCAGTTACCGATTAATGTTTACTTAAAACGTATTTTCTCAGAGTCCTAATCGGTTGGAAAAGAGTGTGTCTTCTTTTTCGCAACTAACCTAAGGCTCTAATCAGTAGATCTCGTCACTACATTTATAAGCCCCTCATTTCCATTTGTAGATCATCTTTCTCGGGACAGACTATCCCTAGCGAGGGTCCTATAAGGCAAGCGAGTTCCACCGACAAAAGAAAAAGTGAACTTAAGGCTAGCTGATCACGCAAACTTCCAACGTATGTGACGCACGGGCCACAGTCGAAGTCAACGTCCTTAAGTTAAGGCGGGGATCGTGCCAAAATTTCGACATGACCTCTCCTGACTCGCTTGCGCGAGGGGCCTTAGCTTTTAGCGGTTGCTAAGTTGTGGCTGGCACGGTGCATACGGTGAGGGTTTGGTGACACGGTGTCACATTGAACCTTCTGGTATATTTTTCGGCAGAGCTCCGCGTTAAAGTCAAGGCTGAAAAGCTCAAGACTTCGGGTCGGGAACGACCTTCGGTCTCAATCTCTCGAGCTTTACTCGTGGCGGAACCCGGCATAAAAAACATACACTTAGGCTTTATGACACAAACTAAGCCAAAAACCAACCGGGGTCTTGGACAAAGTGTGACACAAAGAGTGCATGGCTTACACGGGCTAGGATGGGCTGTTTGGGACGACCCCGTGCGCCCTCGAAAGGTGTCTGGCAGACCAACCGAGGTGGAACTGAACGGTCATCCCGGGTTACGGGTCGTAGTGTGCAGTGTACCGAGGCAGCAAGTGCACGTGAAGTGCGGTGTACCGAGGCAGCAAGTGCGAGTAGTGTGCGGTCACTAAAATTCTTTTTCTGAGTAAAACAGAGATTTTCAGAATGTGTCTTAAAGAATTTTGATGCGCAGTTCAAAAGATAGCAATGAAAATCAAGCATGAATGGGAATGCACAAACATGGTATGATTTTGAAAAGACGACAATGTAATGCCTTTTGAAAAAAACCGTTCGAGGTTTAAAATAACACACGCACACGAAAACGAGGAAGGGTAAACGAAAGTTTGACCCGCGAAAGGCTTTTTTGAAAACAACGGCAGTTTTGAAAAAAGTATCCAATTCCCCAGCGGAGTCGACAACTGAAATTACCTGGGATTTCACGCAATGCAAAACGCAGTTGTCTTTCGCGGAGGGTTGGTGTCTGAGACCTCGCTTTTGGGAAGGAGAGAGGAGTCGCCATGCGGTTTTTGTATTCTGAGCCCAAACGTTGAGAAACGGCTATTGGTTGAAAATGGTGTCGTTTTTATTGGTAGCAAAAACTTAGGAAAAGGCTTTGAAAACAGGGGGTCATTTTTATTGGTAGCAAAAACGAGTAAAAAGCTTTTTAGTACCAGAGATTGTTAGGTTCGGAGGTCACGTTACTTTTCGGGAAGAGTATATTGAGATCACCCGAAACGCCTCGTATGACGAGTCTTTCTACCTTTCTCGAAATCGTGTGCATGTGTGTGTGTGTTAGCATTTTGAAATGGGGGCTTGAATGACAAGCTTAATCTTGGTTTGAATGTCAAACGTTGATTATGGTTCTGTTTGAAAAGGTGAGCGTTTGAATGACAAACGTCGGTTTTGGAAGTTTTAGGAAAAAGTGGCATGAGGGCTGATTTTGATCGCTTAACTTAAGTGTCAAATGTTGACTTTTAAGAAAAGAGTGTTTGAATGTCAAACGTTGGATTTTAAGTTTGAAGATGAGCGTTTGGATGCCAAACGTCATTTTGCGCATTTTGAAAGAGAGTTCAAAGGTCGAACTCCGGTTTTGAACCGGGCGTGTCATTGTTAACGATTTTACGGGAAAAACGTATTAAATGATTTTTGAGCGTCAAATGGCGGATTTTAAGTTTGAAGATGAGCGTTTGGATGCCAAACGTCATTTCGCGCATTTTGAAAGAGAGTTCGAAGGTCGAACTCCGGTTTTGAACTGGGCATTACATTGTTAGCATTTTTACGGGAAAAAGGCATTAAATGACATGCAATCAACGAATCGGGTTACGACTCGGACTTTGAAAAGTAAATACTATCACGATCCAAACGGGTCGAACTTTGTAAATGACAGTATTTAAAGTGCGGTATCAACGGAATCAAACGATCCAGAATTGTAAAGTACGATCGACGAACCAAATGGCTCGGAATTGTAAAGTTGTATGAAAGTAAAGGATTTTCGACGGATCCAACAATCCGAAATTTGTAAATGACGATCGACGGATCAAACGATCCGGAATTGGTAAATGACATAAAAGTAAACGGAACGGGGCCGAAACGCCGTTTTAACCCGAGATTACTTCTCTTACGGGAAGAGAAGAGGATCGCGGACTAAAACGTATCGGACCCCGTTAAACGAAGGCGTCTACATTTCAACAGTGTCGTCCGAAATGGTTGTAGCGATTGGCGCGTAAACCGAGACGGAGCGAGAGTTTTAAAGAGAGAGGGAGCTACCTATGGCTAGGGTCGGCTCCTTTGGCTCGGGGGACGTATACGGGATACGAAAGTGTGTTTGGAACGGTGTTTCGAGGTGGCAGGGGTCGTATTTGATCGAAATACGGAGTTTTCACGCAAAACAAGGTAAAACTGGGGCTCGAGGGGAGTGAAACCAGTTTAGGCCGTGGCTTAGGGTGAAAATGGAGTGAGTTTTTGTTGTTCTAAAGGGCTTTGACAGCCTCTGTATTTATAGGTAAAATTTCAGCATGTGTCCGGACGGACTTAGGGTGAAATCAAGAGAGTTTTGTGAAATTTGGAAATTGGAGGGACTTGCTGGCAATTTCTGAAAGTCTGCAAAGGAGTCTAGCCGGACTGAGATTGTATACTAGGGGTATTTTTGTCTTTTCACTCTGAATTTGATTGAGAGGTGATGGGGGAACTGTGGCATGTGAGCCACGTGTCCCTGTGACTCACAGGCCATGGGAGTTTGTGCCATTATTTTCCGGTTTTGTCCGTTTTTAAAATAACAGTCCGGAAAATGTCCGAAATGCCCCCGGAAAGTGCCGGAAAGTGCGTTTTTCAGGGAAAGCCGTACTTTACGTGCGATGACGTGTGTTGAGTACGCTTTGATGTCGGGATGCTCGGGGCAATCCCGAGACGTCTCATTGGCTGGGGAACGGGGAGCTTAACGGGTTCCGGTTAACCTAGAGCGGGTCAGTTAACGGATTCCGGTTAACTTCTAATGGATTTTGACGATCCGGATTTGGGTACATACACCAGGGGGTTGTGAAGGCTATTTTTTCTTGATCTTCTTCGGCCATCTTGATTTGATTGTAGCCGGCAAACCCGTCCACGAAGGACTTAACCTCGAAATTGGCTGTGGTGTCTACCAACTTGTCGATGTTTGGTAGTGGAAAGTCGTCCTTGGGACTTGCTTTGTTGAGATATCGGAAGTCCACGTAGCAGCGTACTTTTCCATTAGCCTTGGTGACCGTGACTATGTTGGAGAGCCTTGTCGGGTACTCGATTACCCTTATGAAGCCGACGCGGAGCATCTTTTCGATCTTTTCCTTGACTTGTAAAGACCATTCTGGCTTGATCCGGCATAACTTTTGCTTGAGGGGCTTAGCTTCGGGATTCAAGGGAATCCGATGTTCTACTATGTTTGGATCTAATCCGGGCATGCCTCGGTAAGACCAAGCGAACACGTCCACGAACTCTTTGAGCAGTGCAATCAATACATTTTGCTCTGTGTCGATGAAGAAACTTCCGATTTGCGTCTCTTTTGGCTCTTCAGCAGTTCCCAAGTTCACTTTGGTTAAAACCTCCTCGGCAGCTTGGGCCCGGTTTTTCTCTCGTTTGACAACATGCTTAAAGATGTGCTTAACGTATTGTTTGTTTAATGTGTCTGCTTCTTTTTCAAGTGAATCGTTATTAACTGTTTGTGTGTTAGTTAATTTATCAGTTGTTAAAGATGCAATGAGAGGATACTCGGAAAGATCAAAGCATTAATTAAGAGCATACGGGAATACATTATTGGCAATGAGTTCGTAATCTTCTGGCGTGAGGCCATCAGATGACTCGAGAGACTCGAATTCAAAGATAATGGACTCAAGATGGGCTTTGACACTGGACTCTAGGATGCGAGGGGTCAGACCTAGTCGTTCGATCATGTCCCTTTTGCTTTCGATGGGTCCGGAGAAGGTGGCCCAGTTATTGAGTGGCAATGAGCTTGGTAGGAGGCGGGGGTCAAAAGGATCCGCGCTGCCATTCCCGATCATGGCTACCATAGAGTTATCAGAAACAAAATCGATTAGGTCGGGCACCTCGATTTCTTCAATGAAGAGCTGGTGGAGCAGTGGCTTGTTCCAGGCATCGTCCGCGGAGTCTTCCTCTCTTGTCTTGGGCATTGCTAGTTTGAATGCAGACTCGTCCTGCTTGTTGGTGGCAGGGGTGTTGACAGAGAGTTTTTTGAGTTCTTCTGCCAAAGAGTGGGTTTTCCCGAACCAGAATTCATTGTGAATAGTGGCGGTCGTGGGTCCCGGCAGAGGTAGTGCGTCGAAAAATGCTCTTCTGACTGGATTTTCCTTGAGGCCTCTGAATCTTGCAAGGTTCTGCTGGAGCTTGTCCATGGTTGTCGGCCAGTTTTGTTTGGCTGTTATCGGCTCTGTTCCCTTTTCTGTGTGTTCGTTCAAACTGCCGGTTTTCTTTGTGAAGTACATGGTCATGTCGAAACTGTAAGGGCGGAGATCAGAGATTGCGTGCAAGCCTCTTTTGTTAGTAGCGGAGCGTTTTCATGCAGCTCTTCTGTTTTCCGCAGCGTCTTCGGGAGTAGGAATGTATCCCTGGCCATGGAGGGTATTCTGTTCCTTGATCTCAATGATTTGTTGGGTACCTTGATGGCGTTTTCCCAAACCAAGCTCCGGGATGTAGTTCATGAGTTTCATCATCTTTATCGGGGGAGGGATCTGGTCCCAAATCAAAGGCAGGTCTATGTGGCACACCTGGGCTTTTGGGCTTTCGATTGTGAACCCTGTCGGCATCATGCCGTCATTGTCGTGTTTGATCTCCAGGACCGGGACGCCGTTTGTGTCGGTCCCTTCGGTGGTTATGCTATCACCGTAGATGATGGTAAGGTCTGTTCCTTGGATGAACTTTACGCACTGATGGAGGGTGGATGCCACCCCATTGATCTGGTGTAGCCAAGGGCATCCCAAGAAGGCAGTGAATGTGATCGGGATGTCGATGACTTGGAAGTCGCTCGGGACCATCTACTTTCCGAACCACAGGTTCAGGGTGGCTATTCCCAAGACTGAGCGAGACGTTGAGTCGTATGCTTTGATTGTCTGAGTTGAGGGTTTCAGATCAGTTGTCTTGATCCCTAGCAAATCCATCATTTTGGATGGAAGGACGTTCATGGCTGATCCCCCATCTACCAAGACCCGAGGGAGGCGGCGCTCGTCAAGTTGAACTGTTATGTAGAGAGGCTCGTTGTGATCAGCCCCAAATTTTGGGAGGTCGAGCTCCGTGAAAGTGATGATGTTGCTGTAATGAACGTTGCCGATCATCTGAACCGCTTCATCTGGTGTCACGGTGATGGGTACCATGGTCTGGGCCAGGCTTTCTTCCAGCTTGAGTTTGTGCGGGTAAGAGGAAGTGAGTAAGGACCAGAGTGAGATGTTAGCCTGAGTACGCTTGAGCTGAGTTAAGACAGGATCTTCAGCCTTTGGGTCAAGGGTTTCGGCTTCTTTGGCGTAGGGCCCCTTTTCAGTTCGAGGCTCAGGCATGGCTGGCCTTTTGTCTGCCCGTGGAGGATTCATCGGGATTTGACCAGAATGTGTCAGTATGTTCACCTCTGGCTTTGCTGCTTTGCTTGTCTCTCCCATTTCTGTAATGAGAGGGCCTTGGTTGGCGTAGGGCCATGCTTCGCATTTTAGTTCGTTCACCGTTATTACTTTTGTTGAAGCGTCAACAGTGGCTTTGAGATCTTCCCAAGCAGGGGTTGGGGTATCTGGACCCTCAGGCCGTTGGTGGCGGTGTGGAGCTTGTCCCAGCTGATCATGGAGCAGATGTTGCTGTGGTCTTGAGCAGAGCTAGGCTGAGGAGATTTGCTGGAGTAGATGACGTAGTAGCTAAACTTTCCTGATGGATCTCCAAGGGTTCCGACTGTGGGGTCGCCGGATTCGTATCTCTTCTTCAGTTTTGTTGAGAGGAGGGTTTCTTCTTTCTTCGAGGGCGATCCTCATTCATTTCATCTTGGAATTCCATTCCCAGGCAAGCTGTGCAATCGCAGACGTCCCATAAGATGTGTTCATTGTTCTGCGGTGGTACCGGGACCTCAGGATGTTGACCGGACACGTCTTCCCCCGGGGGATCTTGTGGCTTTATGTCGTAGTTGCATGGCTCGTACGAGGGCAATAGATTGACTTCTGGGAGACAATGAGAGACGTTAGGAACTGCGGGAGAGGGCATGTCTTTAGGAGTCCCGAGTGGTCGGGGAATAGCTAACGTTCCAAAGTGGTGCATGGCACCTTCGATCCAGGCTTGTTGTTCGCCTTGGCTTTTTTCGAGGGCTATGACGGCTTGCCACACCTCTTCCATTGTCGGGAAGTTTCTCGGGGGTAAGGGCCCGTTTTCCTCGTTGTTATCCACTGATCTGGCCATGGGGAGTTGATAGACTGTCCAAGTGGCTGTGCTGGGAAAAATGTTGGACCTTGCGGCTTTGACACTGGGAGAATAGTTCTCGGGTACTCTCGATCACTCTCGGTTCGCTGGAGGGGGTGACGGGTAAGGTTTAGACATGGGAAGGCCTTTTTTTGGATAAAAGGGGGAAAGCTCATGTGACATGCAATTTCCGCTTTTATTTATGATTTTGTTGTTGTTTTAATTTACTTAAAACAGTGTTTTCTCAGAATCCTAGGTAGGTTGGAAAAGATTGCTCTTCTTTTTCGCAACTATGCTAGATCCTGGGTCAGTGGAGACCATCTGTGCGACTATAAGCCCCTCGTTTTGCACCTGTATTTCGACATCCCGGGGTGGACAGCCCCGGGCGAGGGTCCTATAGGGCAAGCGGTTTCCACCGACCTAAAATAAAAATTGAACCTAAGGACCGAGCCTGTCATGTTCGTTTTAATGCGTTAGCCATGTGAATAGTAAGTCGAGCCGGCCCCTGAGTCAAGATCTAATCGAGAGTTCGGCATGACCTCTCTTTACCTTGCTTGCGCAAGGGATCTGTGACGTTAGGCATTGGCTTGGTCATATCGTCATGGCTGACGTATTAAAGGCTTGATGATATGGTGTCATGTGGGCATGGATGTATATCCGGGACGAAACATCGTCTGGGTGTAGCTTCGAAAATCAAGATCAGGTCCAGATTTTAGCATGACCTTTCATCGCTTTGCTTTTGCAAGGGATCTTGAGTTCCGAGCTTCGACTCAGAAAAATGGCCGGCATGGGATATGTATCCAGGCTGTATGACACGGACTGGCTAAAAACCAACCGAGTCTAGACAGAGTATAACACAAGTGTGCATGGTTGACACTGGCTAGGATGGGATGTTAGGGATGATCCCGTGCGCATCCGAGAGGCGTAGGAAGGCCAAACAAACTGCAACTGAGACCACCCCGGGTTAAGGGTTGTAGTGTGCAGTGTATCCGAGGCAGCAGTGCGCGTAGCGTGCGGTGTACCGAGGCAGCAGTGCAAGTAGCGTGCGGTTTACCAAGGAAGAAGTGCGAGTAGTGTGCGGTCTCTAAAATTCTTTTTCTGATTAAAACAGAAGTTTTTGAAGAATTTTAAATGTATGTACACAGATGTATATTGATGCATTTTTTTTTTTTGTATTTTTATTTTTTTTGTAAAATAAAAAAGTAAAGCACATGCACACACACACACAACAGTTAAAGAAAGGGGTAAAATGAAAGTTTGACCCTCATCATCGTTTTAAAAATCTTTTGTTTTTTGTTTAAAAGTTTTTAAAACAAAACATCCCCAGCGAGGTCGCCAACTGAAATTACCCGGATCCGGCTCGCTGGCGGAGCCCCGGCATCTCGCATCGCTCGGAAGCTGCCCAAACCCGAGAGGCGCAGCGATTGCGCCCCGGCATCTGGCATTCCGGTTTTTTGCGTTTAGTCGGGAGGAGGTGTCTCACTGTGTGTTTGCTTGTAGAGTCGCCACGCTGTTTTGATTAAGCCTAAAACATTGAGAAAATGCATCAGTTTAAAAATAAACTATTTTTGTGTGATGAGATTTTTGAGTTCGGAGGTCAGGTTACTCCTCGGGAATAGAATATTAGAATATTAGAGCTCACCCGAGTCGCCTCGTAAAAACTAGACTTTCGGTACCCCTTCTTTCTTTAAATGTTGTGTGTGTGTGTGTATGTGCTTTTAAAAAAATGCATGCCTTATCGGATGTCTACATTGTACACTGCTTATTGAAATGTATTGAAATAGTAACGGAAGGAAGCCTTATCAATATTGGTTCGTGTCTGTCTTCCACTGGGGAATAGTGTTTGAGGATGGAATAGTGTTCCGGGACGGACCGGTATTGCTTCAGGATGTGCCGGTTGTCTGCGGTCAGAGCTTCGGCATGCCTCGGGATTGTCAAGTGTGCACTCGGGCAGAGATTCAGCGTGCGTTAGGATCGTTAGCTGGATTCGGGCAGAGGTTCGGCGTGCGTCGGGATCGTTAGCTGGATTCGGGCAGAGGTTCGGCGTGCGTCGAAATTGTCGGTTTGACTCGGAAAGAGCCGGGACGCCTCGGGTAAGACCAGGCAAGGCTTCGGAGTACCACGAGGGGCCTCAGAATACCTCAGAGTGCTTCGGGGCAACGCTGGGGCGTCTCAGGAGCGCTCGGAAGGGCTTCGGAGCACCACAAGGGAGCTCGAAAGGCCCCAGAAGTAACCGAAAGGGGACCGGGATTGCCTCGGAAGGACTTAGAGGGGGAGCCAAAAGGCTTAGGAGGAGAGGAGAAGTGGGAGATGTGTGAAATGAGGGAGGGGGAGCCCTCTATTTATAGTTTTCCCGGATTTGAGGGAATAATGTGGACTTTAAGAGGATTTAGTAATTATGATGTCTGGTAGCAAAGTGGTCCGCACGGAACTTTTAGCATGCAAAGAGGTCCGTACGGACCTTCTATGCTTTTCCAATTTTTGCATAGTTCCCAAAAAGTCCTTTTGTGTTTTTTGTCCTAGAAAGCCCCCCCCCCCTTGGTTTGGTTGGTGGTTTTTTGGGCCTTTAAGGGTTTTTGAGGGTTCTTGAGGGTTTTTTTAGAGTTCCGGGTGTTCGAGACTGCGTTTGAGTGAGTTTACGGTGTTTCCCGGGTGCTCGAAAGAGGGTGATCCAGATTGGGGTACTTACAATATTGCACGTCTCAATCGGAGTTCGTATGAAGGGTTATGACTTCCGGAAATTTGCTTGTGGTTTTTTTCCGTATGCTCGAATGGAGAGCGGTCCGGATAGGGTACTTACAGAAGCCCCTCGGCAACATCACTTATGAAGGAAGTGGTGTCGTCGATAAAGATAAGGGTCCCGATCTGCACTGCTCGTCGGAAGGGAGGAGATAAGTGACCAGGTTGGTCAGACGTGAGGGCGTGGTGGTACCTGAGGTTACCGCTAATGTCACGACCCTAAACCTAGGCACTAGTTTGGTCACGTGGAGCACGTGGAGGTGGGGTGCGTTGCATCTCAAATTATGCATTACAAAATATTTGTTAGTTTTATGTATTAGTTTTGATATTTTAATAACTTATGTGATATTTTAGTTATGTTAATAAATTAACTTTAATTATTTAATGTCTAAATTGAATAAATAGGTGTTGTGTAGTTGATATTTTAATTGTTGAAATTTAAGAAAAAAATATATAACTTTTATTGAGGTGCTTAAGTGTGAAAGTTAAATCTTAAGGTAGTTAGTTGTAGCAATTCAAGTCAATGAGGAGCTTAGGTGGAAATCCTCTAATGTATATCCATGGTTTGGTGAGGAAGATCATTTTTCATCAGCAACATTTCTTTTCCTTTCCTTCTTCTTCAAAAAGCTTCAACCTAGGGTTACCTTCAACAATTCACCATAAATCAAGTGTTGTTCCGTTCTTCGATCCGTTCGCATCTAAATGTTCGAGAAGCCGAGTGGAGCATTTCTAGCCGATTGAAGTTTTAACTTTTTCGTATTATTTTTAGTAACTTATTATGTCTTTCCTTCTAATCTTGTTCATTTGAGGTTTTGTGTTGGATTGAATGATATATAAATATTGCTTGTCAATTTTGGGCATTTTATTTGGTCATGAATGAATGGAAATAGGTTTTGAATGAGTATAAAGAATTGATGGTATAGTAGTTTGGTTTAAAGTTGCCATTGTTGATGTATAAATGGTTGCATGGCATTTTGGAACCTTTTCTTGGGTTTGAAATGGTTTGGCATGGGTCATGCTGAAGTTTTGGGTTTGGTATTGTTGGTTGAGGTATAATGGTAGGAGTAAAAATGTTATTTTTCTAGCCTTGCTGATGTTGTTAAACTCATTGCTGAATTCTGCTGAAGAGCAAAAGTGACTCGTTCCCTGTGGCACGAGTCGTCCCCCCCCCCTTTGCAGTCGTGAAACGAGTCGTGTAGAAAAATGTACTCGTACTGGACTTGGGTACGAGTCGTGCTAGAGGGCACGAGTCGTGCCCTGCTCTGTTTTCAGCTTTGTAACTTGGCCTTTTATAGAGAATTTTCCTAACTCCCTAATACATCTTTTAAACACCTTTGGACACTCTAATCCCAGTACAACATATGAGCTATCGATAGATGTCTTAACTTGTCAAAAAGGGTATTAGGAAGATGATTAAATATTGTCTTGAAAATGGTTGAAAGGCATTATGGAAACTTCACCAAAGTTGATCAAAACTTGGTAAATCAATCTTGAACCTTTTATGAAGGGTACTCAATGTTGTGTGTGGGTATGTAAGACTCATTTGTGTTATATTGTGCCAATTTTTGGTTACATATTCATGGTTTGTTGTTCAATAGTGTATGGAATTATAAGTTGCACTATTGTGATGGTTTGAACATGAGTACTAATACTATGTTGTTGGATTATTATCCCAAGTGTGGATTTATTCTCAAGTATCTATTTATGTGCTTGAATGTGTTTATCAGCTGATGTTTAGGGGTATAATGGAATTCAATCAATTATGGAAAATGTTCTATAAGGTGATCGAATTACATTATACATGTGACTGTCCCCTTCTGTGGCCACAGTTGGGGTGATAACTTCTGTATTTAGCCAAAAGCATTTACAGATAGCAAGTAATCTTATAAGGTTCTCTGAAAAATGAGTCTTATAAGATGTGAATATGTCTAAGCATTTCACAAAAGAGAGGAGTTTTACTCCCACGTTGTACGACATATTGTTCAGACGGGAAATGTAAAATGAGGTAACGTAATGTGTTTACCGCTTTAACAATGTGAAGTGAGAAACCATGTTTTGTGTTGCATCTTATATGGCATCTTGTTGCATTATATTATCTTATTGAGATTTATTCACCCCTTCTCCCTTTATTGTTTTAGATAGCGTTGAGACAGGTGGCCCAAATCAGTGAGGCCGGGAAGGAGTTTGGATAGCTTTCTTTTGGGATTGTCAGGGTATGTTTAGAGTTAGTTGGTTGGGAGTAGTATGTGGATATTACACTTTTGGGGGAAATTTTGTATATGGACTACTTTTTTTAAAATTTAACGTTTGTGTTTATTTTTGTAACTAAAAATAGGTTGTTGTTTTATAAAGTTGGCTTTGTAAACCTATCTCCAAGTGGAGAGGTGACGTTATTCTAACTTGGCTTATGAAAGTTTGTTTTTATATTTCAAAGTATCAAAAGTTTTTTTAAATTTAGGTGATTTTTCTAGTAAGGGGACCCTCCTGATCGGGGCACGAGCTAAGGTTCCGGGTTGTGGTCCCCACAGTTGGTATCAGAGCTCGGTTTAGAAGTCAAGGGTAAATGTCTAGATTAAAGGGGAGTATGTGATAACTGACGACGAGTGTTTGATCTTGGGGGGTTTTTATAATGGCTGGAAATGATGATGATCAGAACAGAGCTCCAGAACATGAGGGTAATGTTGGGGCTGGAGGAAATCAGAACGAAGAGATGATGAATTTGTTCAGAGTCTTCTTACAGAATATGGAAACTCGGGGACCAGCTCCGAATCAACCCGAGGGACGTCAAGGCCCTGGGTTAGAAAAGTTTGTGAAGATGAATCCACCAAGTTTCAATGGAGATCCGGATCCTTTAAAAGTGGAAAGATGGCTAGAGGCAATGAACAAGATCTTTGAGGCTATGGAAAGTCCCGATGAAGAGAAGGTTAGATGTGCCGTTTTTAAACTTGCAGGTCCAGCGGAGCATTGGTAGCAGATTTTGATGGAAAGTTGGGAGCGGGATCATACGCCCCAGACTTGGGAGAATTTCACTCGGAAGTTCAAGGAACATTTCATTCCAATGGTGACCCGTGACAAGAAGGAAGTGGAGTTCTTACGCTTAGAGCAGGGAACCATGACAGTGGCTCATTACTCAGCCAAGTTTACTGAGTTGGCTAGGTATTGCACTCACTTGGTACCGGATGAAGAACGAAGAGTATACCATTTTGTGAAAGGTTTGAGGCTGAAATTCAGGAAGCAATTGTTGACTCATGACTTCACGGACTATCAGACGGCTGCAAATAGGGCGTAACGGATTGAGAATGACATTGTGGAGCACCGTGGTAGACCCGAAAGTGGTGGTGGAAGCAAACCAAAGTATCAAGGACAAGGCTCCGGGCAGAGCAGAGGACAGCAAAGGTTTTCAGCTCCAGGGGTTGTTCGAGGGGGAAATGTTACAGCTCCTATGACGCGTCCAGTATCAAGTCAGTTTGGGATTTTTTGTAACTTTTGTAAGAATATGGGGCATACCAAAGATAGATGTTGGAGTAAGCAAGGCAAGTGTATAGAATGCGGGGCATTGGGACACTTTAGGAGAAATTGTCCAAGGTTGCAGCGAGGACAAGCTTCGGGTAGTGGACAGCAAGGTGGCCAACTGAGGGGTGGTACAAAGAGAGATAATGAAGGGAAACCGAAGGAGAAGGTCCAAGGTCGAGTCTTTGCTTTGGGTCATGGAGAGGTAGATCCCACATCAGTCATTAGAGGTATATTACCTATCTCAGGAGTTAAGGCTCGTGTCCTTATAGATTCTGGTTCATCTCATTCATTTGTGGCATCGCATTTTGCTTTTACTTTGCATAAATTTCCTAAGATTTTGCCTTATGTGTTGGAGGTTTCTACTCCTATGGGAGATGCCTTGAATCTTCTTTGGTTTACCATGGTTGTGATGTGGTTATATGTAGGCACGTATTGCCAGTTGATTTGGTAGAGTTACCAATTCGTGATTTTGATCTTATACTTGGTATGGATTGGTTGAGTAGTTGTCATGCATTGGTAGACTGTCATAAGAAGCGAGTCTCCTTTTCTATGCCTGATTTGCCTATGTTTGTGTTTGATGCGGATAAGTCCTTATTTGGTATTCATGTCATATCTGCATTAAAGGCCCGAAAGTTATTGTCTAAAGGGTGTGAAGGTTACTTTGGCTTATGTTCTAGACTCGAGTAAGAAGTCACCCGAGTTATCTCATGTACCAGTTGTGAATGAGTTTGTAGATGTGTTTTCAATGGATTATTCTATGCCTCCAGATAGGGAAGTGGAATTTTGTATTGACTTAATGCTAGGTACAACACCGATATCAAAAGCACCTTATAGAATGGCGGCTGAGTTGAAGGAGATGAAAATTCAGTTGCAAGAGTTGTTGGATAGAGGCTTCATTCGTCCGAGTATTTCGCCGTGGGGGGCACCAGTCTTGTTTGTAAGAAAGAAAGATGGCATGTTGAGATTATGTATTGATTATAGATTGTTGATCAAGCTACCATTAAGAACAAGTGTCCTCTTTCGCACATTGATGACTTGTTTGATCAACTCCAAGGTTTCGTAATATATTCCAAGCTTGACTTGCGTAGTCGATACCATCAGTTGAAGATCAGACCGTATGATATCTCCAAGACAGTTTTCAGGACAAGGTATGGCCCTTACGAGTTTGTTGTTATGCCTTTTGGGTTGACAAATGCACCGGCGGTGTGTATGGATATGATGAATAGAATTTTCAAGCTTTATCTTGATAGATTTGTTGTAGTCTTTATTGATGACATCCTTGTTTATTCAAAGTACCGAGAAGATCATGAGAACCATTTGCGAATTGTGTTATTTGTTCTTAGGGAGAAGAAATTGTTTGTGAAGTTTAGCCAGTGTGAATTTTGGCTCGAGAAGATTTCATTTCTGGGTCACATGGTTTCAAGTTTGGGTATTGCCGTTGATCCTTCGAAGATTGAGGCCATGGTCAACTTAAAACAACCTTCGACAGTGATAGAAGTCCGTAGCTGGGGTTGGTGGGGTACTACCGATGATTTATTGAGGGATTTTTGAGAATTGCAACACCGTTGACAAAGTTGACTTGGAAGGATGTATCATTTGTGTGGGATGCTAAGTGTGAAGCTAGTTTTGCCGAGTTGAAGAAGAGATTGACTACAGCTCTGATTCTTACCCTACCTGATGGATGCGAGAACTTCGTGATCTTCAGTGACGCGTCGAAGGAAGGTTTGGGTTATGTTCTTATGCAGAATGGGAGAGTGATAGCTTATGCTTCGAGGAAGTTAACACTGGCTGAGCAGAATTATCCTACTCATGACATGGAGTTGGCTGCGATTATTTTTGCATTGCATAAGTGGAAGCATTATCTATATGGAGCTAAATTTGAGATTTTTACCGATCACAAGAGTTTGAAGTATTTGTTTACTCAGAAGGAATTGAACAACTGGCAGAGGCAATGGTTGGAATTACTAAAAGATTATGATTGTGTTATTTCTTACCATCCGGGAAAAGATAATGTGGTTGCGGATACGATTAGCCGAAAGGCTTATTTGTTAACATTGATGTCCCGAGAGTCGCGAAGTGAGATGTTGTTTGCGAATGTTCGATCTATACCTACCTTGTATGGAGACCTTATGGATGCCCAACAAAATGATTCAGAATTGAAGAAGATTATGGGACAGTTACAAGATGGAAGAGCCGGGGAATTTGTATTGAATAAAGATGGGATTTTGACTTTCAAAGGTAGGATTTGTGTACCATCTTCACAAGAGATCAAAAGACAAGTATTAGAGGAATGCCACAAATCGAGATTTGCGATTCACCCGGAAAGTACGAAGATGTATCAAGACTTGAAGAGGGGTTATTGGTGGAATAGAATGAAGAGGGAAATTGCGGAGTTTGTATCAAAGTGTTTGACTTGCCAACAGATCAAAGCCGAGCACCAAAGACATGCGAGGTTACTTCAACCGTTGGACATTCTAGAATGGAAATGGGAAGGTATTTCGATGGATTTTGTGACGGGACTACCTCCGACATCGAAGAAGATGGATGCATTTGTGTAATAGTGGATATATTGACCAAGTCGGCTCAATTTCTACCTGTGCCAACGAAGTATTCGATGGAGAGGTTAGCACAATTGTATATGCGAAAGATTGTTCGACTTCATGGAGTACAGGTCAACATTATATCAGATCGGGATCCAAGATTCACATCGCGATTTTGGAAGGCTTTGCACGAGGCTTTCGGTTCCAAGTTGAGTTTCAGTACAACGTTTCATCCTTAGAGACAGATGGGCAGACAGAGAGGACTATCCAGATTCTTGAGGACATGTTACGGGCGTGTGTGATAGATTTCCTCTCATCTTGGGAAGATCATTTGCCTTCGGTTGAGTTTGCGTATAATAACAGTTATCAATCCAGCATTGAAATGGCACCATATGAAGCTTTGTTTGGGAGAAAGTGTAGATCTCCAATTTGTTGGGACGAGGTTGGTGAAGCATGACTTTGGGGTCCAGATTTGGTTCGGAATTCGACGGAAAAGATTAAAGTGATCCGAGACAGTTTTAAGACGACTCAAAGTCGATAGAAAAGCTACGCCTACAATAGAAGAAGGGATTTGTCATTTCAAGTTGGTGATTTTTGTATTTTTGAAAATTTCTCCGAGGACGGGAATTAAGAGGTTTGGCAACAAAGGAAAATTAGCACCGAGGTTTGTTGGTCCATTTGAAGTTTTGGAGAAGATTGGCTACTTGGAATATAGACTAGATTTACCTCCATCTTTTTCTTCTCTTCATGATGTGTTTCATGTGTCTATGTTGAGGAAGTATTGTTATGATCCTTCGCATGTGTTGAGTTCTCCACCCGAGGATATTCAGGCTGATATGACTTATGTGGAAGAACCGTTGAGAGTTTTAGAATCACAAGTCCGGGAGCTTCGAACCATGAGTATTCCGGTGGTAAAAATTTTATGGAAGAATCATACCATTGAGGAAGCTACTTGAGAGTTGGAGTTCGAGATGGGTGAGAAGTACCCGTGGATATTTGAGCAATCAGGTAAGTAAATTTAAAATTCGGGGCGAATTTTATTTAAGGGGGAGTTGTAGCGATGTTTGAATTTTGAATAACAGAGTCGCCACTTATTATTTATTTAGGAAAACAATAAGAAAAACCTTAAAAAGAGATTTGAGGGTTCGGGGGTTAAGTTATCGAATGGGTAGGTCGAGGAGCATCCATTCCACCCAATCCGGAGATCGGTCTTGCCAATTGAGTATTATCAATCTTTTTAATTACTAATTAAATAAAGAAAAAGAAAACCCTAATCAATTTCTTGATTAGGAATGTCGGATTGTACGCTTCGAGATCGCCTTCATCGATTGAAGGGACTCTAGGCTAATCCTTTTGATGGGATTACACCACTCTAAAAGCCAATAGAGAGAGATTAAGAAGAAAAGAGTAAAAGTATAGGAGTTTACCTAGTTTAGGGAGGATTTGATTTAGAACGTGGTTCTAAGATGTTTTCTCGATCGAGAAGTGATTTGGGCAGAGTTTCGACTCAATATGAGAGTCAAATCTTGATGCGGATAGAGCTTCGCCTCAATCCTTGATTCGGGTTTGGATGTTTGTTGATCAACAGGGTTGATAAACAAACTTTATGTGATTTTAGGGAGGTTTTGTGAGTGATTTGAAGGAATCTTTCGTGGAGAGAAACCAACAAATTGTGTGTGTTGTGTGGAAATCTGGACCTCTGAAACAGTGGAAGTCACCAAGTATTTATAGGGGTTTAAGAGGTAGAGGTGGAGAGGTAAAACACTCCTAGGAAGCTTCTCGGTGACAGGTCTTATGAAAGAAGAAGTGTCGTCGATAGAAAAGACATCATTCTGAACATTGGGATGGTCGTGCCGCACGGCTGCCTACGTATCTCTAAGAGAGAATCAGACCAAACGTAGTTCGACTCCAAAACACTAAAAAGGCTATTTTAGGTATTTTGAAAAGCATTTTTGAAAATCGAAGAGGGATTTTTTTTTGAAAAGGTAAAATCATACTGAGGAATCAAAAGACTTGACCCAATTCTGAAGATACCCATTTGTTGATGAAGTTGTTGAAGCGCGCCGCCCGAGGTTACTGACGTAGCTTGTTGTTGCCGAGGTCACGGACTTTGTTGTCGTTGCCGAGGTTACGGACTTTGTTGTCGTTGCCGAGGTCACGGACTTTGAAGTTTGCTGCCATCACAGACTTTGAAGTTGTTGCCGAGGTCACGGACTTGAAGTTTGCTGCCATCACAGACTTTGAAGTTGTTGCCGAGGTCACGGACTTGAAGTTTGCTGCCGTCACAGACTTTGAAGTTGTTGCCGAGGTCACGGACTTGAAGTTTGCTGCCATCACAGACTTTGTTGATGTTGCCGAGGTCACGGACTTGAGGTTGCTGCCGTCACAGACTTTGCTGATGTTGCCGAGGTCACGGACTTGAGGTTGCTGTTATCACAGACTTTGTTGATGTCGCCGAGGTCACGGACTTGAAGTTGTCGGTTGAGATGAAGGTTCTGTCGGCCCCTGTAATGCAAGGATATATGCACGATGGTCTCGGATGGACCCGAATGATTCTTACCTTTCTGTACTGTCAAAGACATAAAGATTCCAAATAGATTTTCCAGATTTTAGTTGTTTAACTGGACTTACGTGGTGGTGCACACGTCTGTTCGTGTAAATGGCCGATCGGACATTTTGGTGGTGAGTTTATGTATGAGTATATGGTATATGGAAATGTAGGGAAATTTGTATGGATTTGTATTTGAGATGGGTGAATTGTATGGGTGAACTTGTGTTTGACAAGTTGGGACCAAATCAGGTTTATGCAGAATTCGTTGCTAGTCAGCAAGGCTGAACTGTTTCTTCATTGTTGTAGGATTTTGATGAGTAACCTTTTGTGAACACATCTAGGCTTGTTGAGAATCTTCATTCTTACTTCTCCTTGAGTCGGGTCTCTAGGAGGCAAACGACTACACATCTGTCGACTGTCGTAATGGCTCTATGTCGCAGGCTCTTTGCTGTCTCAAGCCCCAAGTTGCTTGCAAGTGGTAGATGACTTTGTGAACAGGCTTGTGAAGCTGCTCTCTTGATTTGAAGATGATCGAAGAAGACTCTCCTTGTTGGTTTGATTTGAAGAGGATCGAATGACGTCCGGTGAAGAAGGTTGAAGAATACTCTCCCTTTGACCTTTGATTTTTTTTTAGTGCGCACCCTGGTTTTTGCCTAGACCGCCCTTTCGGGTTTTCAATCTAGCGGGCATCTCTTTTGCGTATTTTTTTTTGAATAGTATGTAACTCGAAGAGAACTCAGAGAGAGAAAATCTTATTGAGGAGAGAGAAATGAGATCTCAAGTTTAGTTGAGGAGAGACGGACTCTATTCTTTGGAAGGAGATCCAAGCATTGATTTTTTTGAAGAAGTGTATTCTTTAATGATGAGAGTGAGAAGCAAAGAGGAAAGCTCCTAATGCGGATTTGATTATTTTGAAGAGTTGAAGTAGAGATAGTCTGGAGTAGGAAAGGTTGGGAAGCCCCAGTTTTGATGCTTGGATTTCAAGAGTGTGTATGAGAGTGGCTAACAGGAAGCCCCTAGACTCAACAAGAAACGTTACTCGACTCAAGGATCTAGAAAAGTTATTCTACCTTTTTAATGAGTCGTGCATCATCTAGAAGTTTCTAAATAAGTTTGAGAAGGAAGCCAATCATTAGTATGACTTAAGGGTAAACATTTTTCTTGATACTGAAAGTCTTCTTCACTTGTTGCAAGAGGATGTTGAGGATTCCTCTTTTCTTTTGTTGATGCTACTTGACTCTTCTTCTTGGTGGGAGAGTCCTTCATGCATTTGAATTTTCACCTTTGTTGTGGGGGTGATGAAAGCTTGAGAGTTCTTCTTCTTCTTTTTTTTTTTTTTTTGATGCTCTTTTTTTTGCCTAGGACGATTTGAGGAGTTTCATCCTAGCGAGCTTTTCATTTATTTTTGTACTCTCAAAGCCTTGAATTGAGTAGCCCCACTCTTCTTGGGATGGATGTTGATAGTAGTGCCTTTGGCTTCCTTCGTTTGTTGACCTTTGACTTTCAGTAGGGTAATGTTTAGCCCTTAAGCCTTCTAATGATAACTTTCTTCTTAAACTCGCTTAGAGGTCTCTATTTTTGCGATGATTTAGGGAATGAAGGGTCCATTATTTTATATGAATTAAATGATAATTATGAGGTAGAACAACCTTAGGGAAAGTGTTTAGGAAAAATAACTTTGATTAATTGAGAAATTTAAGAACAGACTCGATAGTTTAGAAGACACAAACTAGAGGAGGTGAGGAGTACTAGAAAGACAGAACGACTCTTCGAGTTCATACTTGGAAATTTAAAACCTAATCTACTTCTATCAAAGGAGAAAGGGAGAGGATAGTGGTAGCCCCAAAGTGGTAAGTGTAGATTTTTTTCTTGGAGCTTCATCTTCTTCATGGAGTGCGAGGGAGAGGGTTGGTGATGACGTTGGGACGTTCTAGATCTCCATTATCAAAGAGGTCTTGGATGATGTCCTTCAAGTGGTGGCAAGAGTTGGTGTCGTGGCCGGTGAAGTTGTGGTATTTGCAGAATAAGTGATGAGCATGGTTCGGACCCATATCCTTAGGAGGACCACCTTCCCTTGGTTTGATTTTTTCATTCTGGACAAGCACATCGAAGAGCTCTTCTTGAGTGATTCCTTCAATTTTGTCGTAGTGCCTCTTTTTCTTTTCGGGAGGAGGGACAGCAGAATACTTTCCGGTGTTGGGGCGGCTGAGTGCAATAGCGTTGACTGAAGCGTCCTTACTTGTTGCGGGTTTGTTGTAGCGGAAGTTACTTTCCCTCTTTTTACTTTTGAGGAAGTCGTCAACCCTAATTTCGGACTCGAGGAGTTCATTGAAACTAGGAAAGTAGTTACCGGCGAGCTTCTCTTGAAATTCATCACGAAGGCATTGAAGGAAGATGTGGATTTGCTCTTTAAGAGTAGGCCTTTCGACAATTTCAGTAAGTTTGAGTCTCCATCTTCTAGCAAATTCAGCAAAGGACTCATTTGCATGTTGCTTGGTTTGTTCAAGATCCCTCCTAGTAGGGCGGTAAGTGGAGTTGTCTTCAAACTGCCTTTGGAAGACCAAACATGCGGATGACCAATCAAGCCTTGTAGTCGTAGGAAGAGACATGTACCAATCCCTTGCAGCACCTTCTAAAGTTTGAGGAAAGCATTGGGCCAAGATTGTGTTATCAACGCCCATTGGAAGCATGGCCCAAGTGTAGGTCTCAACATGAGCTCGAGGACAGGTAGTACCATTGAACTTGGCAATATCGGGTGTCTTGTACTTGCGAGGAAACTTAGTGATGGATTGTTGAAGAGCATCGGGATCAAATGGAACGAATGACCCTTTGGAAGTGTCAAGAGTTGCAAGCTTCTTTTCGAGGTAGTTCTTAGTAACATGGTCACCAAGTTTAGTAGTTTCACCACTGCCTTCTTTCTTGGTTTTAGCACCTTTGGAGGTATGTTCCTCATCATCGGAGGAGGATGAGGAAGAGGGGGAATCGGATTCTTCCTTTTTCTTGCTTGACTTCTTGGTTTTTCTATTCACTTTGGTGTAGGATTCCTCTTCGTCGGAGGAGGATTCCACTTTCTGCTTTTGTTTTCTGCCTTTCTTGACTTTCAACTCGTGGAGTTCTTTCATGAGGGCGGCCATTTGGGCATTTTGCTCATCAATTTGCTTACTTTGTTCATCCAACCTAGTCATGGCTTCGATGAGTTGGACCTTAGCATCGTTGAAATCGGCCTCGGTGGTAGAAGGAGAAGCAGACATCGTGTCGAGCTTTGGCGAAGAACCTAGACGTGTAGCAACCGTGTTAAACCATGATCGAGTCCCAACAAGTCGGCTGAATAGGGTGAATGAAGGCTTGAAGGTTTGAAGGTTTTGGCCAAAACACGAAAAGACCGAACACTTATCTCGTACGAGACAAGTAGTCTCGCGCGAGACTTCACCACGGAAAGTCACAATTTTCTGATTTTAATCCTAATTTTGGTCGGACGGAAAATCCGTTTTGGGGGTTTCTAAAGTTCAAAAACCAAACCTAGGGACCTAGGGGTCGAAGTAATCTCAAGTAACATCAAGTTTTGTGCAATAAATTTGGTGAGAAATTTTTCTCTTTTTAGGAGCAAATCCGAAGGGACAACCGTAGGGACATTTTCGAAGGGACAATTCCGAAGCGACGATTTATTGATTTCTTTTCCGTGGATTATTGCACAAAACGATCTTGACAAGGGATTACAAGGACTCCAAGATCAAACCGACCGGTCAAGGAGTGTCTTAAAAAGTCAATCTACATGATATGTGGCGATGCGGGGAGTTTGGAAGGCTAGGCTCCCGCGATATGACAATCTAGGTGGATTGAATACGCGGAGTGGGATGATCCAACTTCGGAGAGACCGGCGACTAGGTAGTTACCGTCATCCGTCCTTAGTGTGGGTCCCGGGTTAATAGAGGGTATGTAGTGCAATGACAGTTATATATGAGTGCGCGTGTGTGATAGTTCAATCTAGGTGATGGAGTAAAATAGAAAGTTTTTTTTTGAAAACGAAAGAAAACAGATAATGGCCGCACCAAGTGGTTGCCTACGTTTCTCCCAAATTAGGAAGACTCAGGCCGTCGTAGTTCCACTTAAAGAGAGAGGGAGAAGGAATTAAATTAATTTAAATTACAACTCCCGAATCCTCCATGGACCGGACTTTAAATTAAAAAACCAATCACACGCAGGTATATAGTTTAAAAAATTATTCTACCCTGCAAAGTTAGCACAAGCAAAATAATAATACTAATTTATTTTGAAATTTCTGGATTTTATTTTAAAATTTTCGGAACTGTTTTGGCCTTTTTTTTTTTTCAAAGTGGTCAAACTTTTTAAAGCAAAGTCAAACCAAAGGTTTTTTTGTACGGTCAACTTAAGTCAACAACATGTTTGTTTTTTGTTTTTTTTTTTCAAATCCCATGGTGGAAGTCAACACCTGATTTCCCCTTTTTTTTTTCATGATGCTGCGCCGCCAAAACAGGAAGGCTTCTTTGTGTTTTCTGCCGTGTACTAATCTCGCGCGAGATTAGTATATCTCGCGCGGGATAAGTATTTGAACAGTTTTTTTTTTGAAAACAGTGCCGAAAAATTTCAAAAAATTCAGAAAAATCAGAATTTTTACAGAAAAATAAAAAGATTGATAATACTCAATTGTAACGCAAGTCTAACCCTCTTAATTAATTGTCCCTAGCGGAGTCGCCAAACTGTAGCGATACGTGAATTTTGAATAACAGAGTCGCCACTTATTATTTATTTAGGAAAACAATATGAAAAACCTTAAAAAGAGATTTGAGGGTTCGGGGGTTAAGTTATCGAATGGGTAGGTCGAGGAGCATCCATTCCACCCAATCCGGAGATCGGTCTTGCCAATTGAGTATTATCAATCTTTTTAATTACTAATTAAATAAAGAACAAGAAAACCCTAATCAATTTCTTGATTAGGAATGTCGGATTGTACGCTTCGAGATCGCCTTCATCGATTGAAGGGACTCTAGGCTAATCCTTTTGATGGGATTACACCACTCTAAAAGCCAATAGAGAGAGATTAAGAAGAAAAGAGTAAAAGTATAGGAGTTTACCTAGTTTAGGGAGGATTTGATTTAGAACGTGGTTCTAAGATGTTTTCTCGATCGAGAAGTGATTTGGGCAGTTTCGACTCAATATGAGAGTCAAATCTTGATGCGAACAGAGCTTCGCCTCAATCCTTGATTCGGGTTTGGATGTTTGTTGATCAACAGGGTTGATAAACAAACTTTATGTGATTTTAGGGAGGTTTTGTGAGTGATTTGAAGGAATCTTTCGTGGAGAGAAACCAACAAATTGTGTGTTTTGTGTGAAAATCTGGACCTCTCAAACAAAGGGAAGTCACCAAGTATTTATAGGGGTTTAAGAGGTAGAGGTGGAGAGGTAAAACACTCCTAGGAAGCTTCCAGAACTTAATTCTGATTGGAGAACCGGATTAGATGAGGTTTATCAAGAAAGGAGGTTGAAACGGAGAAGGAGAGTGATTTCTGCACATCCTGTCGAGGGGATATCTCGTGCGAGATATGATATCTCGTGCGAGATATCTAGTCTGATGACTATTTTGTCCTCTTCAGTTTATTCCGTTAGTCAGTTAGGTCCAAAACTAACGAGGTTAGTTAGAAACTTAACAAAACATGACGAAACTGATACGCTTTCATCAAAACATAAAAGAGAGACTAAGAGTAGTGTAATCATGATTTATTGGTTCAAAATGGGGTGTCTACAGGAGTGAGTGTCACGACTCTAAACCTAGGCACTAGTTTGGTCACACGTGGAGCACGTGGGGGTGGGGTGTGTTGCATCTCAAATTATGCATTACAAAATATTTGTTAGTTTTATGTGTTAGTTTTGATATTTTAATAACTTATGTGATATTGTAGTTATGTTAATAAATTAACTTTAATTATTTAATGTCTAAATGGAATAAATAGGAGTTGTGTAGTTGACTTGTAACGTCCAAAAGGTCCAAGCTGACCATCCAAACCAAGGAAGGGCCTTTCAAGGATAAAAGGGAATTCAAGGAATTTGCAGAAAATAACAAAAAAAAGGAAAAAATACATCAGCTTGCATACATGTCCATACGAACAGATTTGCAAAGCAAGATGTGTCTGTACGGACACTTATGTCAACATGCCAAAATCATTGCAAAATCTCCACAAAGTCCACAATATTCCCTGAAATTCGAGAAAACCAAAAACTTGTAATTGCACAAGAGTCCGTACGGACATATTTGCAGATTTTTTAGCCCTATAAATAGAAGGCTTCCTCTCTCATTTCATTAACACCTTCACCTTCTCCTATCTCCCCCAGCCTTCAGTTATGAATCTAGGTAATTTCCGGCCCCTTTCGGTCCTTCCCGAGGGCTCTCGAGCCTTCCCGAGGCACTCCAAAGCCCTCCCGAGGCGCTCTGATATTTTAATTGTTGAAATTTAAGAAAAAAATATATAACTTTTATTGAGGTGCTTAAGTGTCAAAGTTAAATCTTAAGGTAGTTAGTTGTAGCAATTCAAGTCAATAAGGAGCTTAGGTGGAAATCCTCTAATGTATATCCTTGGTTTGGTGAGGAAGATCATTTTTCATCAACAACATTTATTTTCCTTTCCTTCTTCTTCAAAAAGCTTCAACCTAGGGTTACCTTCAATAATTCACCATAAATCAAGTGTTGTTCCATTCTTCGATCCGTTTGCATCTAAATGTTTGGGAAGCCGAGTGGAGCATTTCTAGCCGATAGAAGTTTTCACTTTTTCATATTATTTTAGTAAGTTATTATGTCTTTCCTTCTAATCTTGTTCATTTGAGGTTTTGTGTTGAATTGAATGATATATAAATATTGCTTGTCAATTTTGGGCATTTTATTTGGTCTTGGAATGAATGGAAATAGGTTTTGAATGAGTATAAAGAATTGATGGTATAGTGGTTTGGTTTAAAGTGGCCATTGTTGATGTATAAATGGTTGCATGGCATTTTGGAACCTTTTCTTGGTTTTGAAATGGTTGGGTCATGCTGAAGTTTTGGGTTTGGTATTGCTGGTTGAGGTATAATGGTAGGAGTAAAAATGTTATTTTTCTAGCCTTGCTGATGTTGTTAAACTCAGTGCTGAATTCTGCTGAAGGGCACGACTCGTGCCGTGTGGCATGAGTCATCCCCCCCCCTTGTGCAGTCGTGACACGATTCGTGTAGAAATGTGTACTCGTGCTGGACTGGGGCACAAGTCGTGCCCTTCTTTGTTTTCAGCTTTGTAACTTGGCCTTTTATAGAGAATTTTCCTAACTCCCTAATACATCTTTTAAACACCTTTAGACACTCTAATCCTAGTACAACATATGAGCTATCCATAGATGTCTTAACTTGTCAAAAAGGGTATTAGGAAGATGATTAAATATTTTCTTGAAAATGGTTGAAAGACATTATGGAAACTTCACCAAAGTTGATCAAAACATGGTAAATCAATCTTGAACCTTTTATGAAGGGTACTTAATGTTGTGTGTGGGTATGTAAGACTCATTTATGTTATATTGTGCCAATGTTTGGTTACATATTCAAGGTTTGTTGTTCTATATTGTATGGAATTATAAGTTGCACTATTGTGATGGTTTGAACATGAGTACTAATACCATGTTGTTGGATTGTTATCCCAAGTGTGGATTTATTCTCAAGTATCTATTTATGTGCTTGAATGTGTTTATCAGCTGATGTTTAGGGGTATAATGGAATTCATTCAATTATGGAAAATGTTCTATAAGGTGATCGAATTACATTACACCTGTGATTATCCCCTTCTGTGGCAACAGTTGGGGTGATATCTTCTGTATTTAGCCAAAAGCATTTACAGATAGCAAGTAATCTTATATGGTTCTCTGTAAAATGAGTCTTATAAGATGTGAATATGCCTAAGCAGTTCACAAAAGAGAGGAGTTTTACTACCACGTTGTACGATATATTGTTCAGACGGGAAAGGTAAAATGAGGTAACGTAATGTGTTTACCGCTTTAACAATGTGAAGTGAGCAACCATTTTATTAGTTGTATCTTATACGGCATCTTGTTGCATCATAATAGCTTATCGAGATTTATTCACCCCTCCTCCCTTTATTGGTTTAGATCGCGATGAGACAGGTGACCCAAACCAGTGAGGCCGGGAAGGAGTTTGGACAACTTTCTTTTGGGATTGTCAGGGTATGTTTAGAGTTAGTTGGTTGGGAGTAGTATGTGGATATTACACTTTTGGGGGAAAATTTGTATATTGACTACTTTTGTAAAACTTTACGTTTGTGTTTATTTTGTAACTAAAAATAGGTTGTTGTTTTATAAAGTTGGTTTTGTTAACCTATCTCCAAGTGGAGAGGTGACGTTATTCTATCTTGGCTTATGAAAGTTTGTTTTTATAATTCAAAGTATCAAAAGTTTTTTTAAATTTAGGTGATTTTTCTAGTAAGAGGACCCTCCCGCTCGGGTCATGAGCTAAGGTTCCGGGTTGGGGTCCCTATAACTAAGGTCGGTTGTGTGAACGTGGTGGTGTCCAAGGGTGACCGCTTAGGTCATTTGTGAGGACGTGGTGGTGTCTGAGGTGACCGCTAAGGTCGGATGTGAGGATGTGGTGGTGTCCTAAGGTGACGTGTCGGTGTCCTGAGGTGAAATTGTTTGAAGGCGTCTATACCTAAGTTGAGGCTTAGTTCAGGAGTATGAACCTAAGTTGTGACTTAGTTCAGGAGTATGATCTAAGTTGAGGGTTAGTTCAGGATTATGAACTTAAATTGAGACTTAGTTCAGGAGTATGACCTAAGTTGAGGTGTAGTTCAGGGGTATGAACCTAAATTGGGACTTAGTTCAGGAGTATGACCTAAGTTGAGGTTTAGTTTCAGGAGTATGAACCTAAATTGAGACATAGTTCAGGAGTATGACCCTAAGTTGAGACTATTCTAAGGTGTTTGGACCTAAGTGAGACTATTTGGGGGTGTCTACCCTATGTGAGACTATTTGGGGGTGTCTACCCTATGTGAGACTTAGTTCATGAGTATGGAAATAAATTGAGACTTAGTTCGAGAGTATGACCTTAAGTTGAGACTATGTGAGAATGTTTGGGGGTTTCTACCCTATGTGAAACTGTTTGGGGGTGCCTACCCTATGTGAGATTGTTTGGGGGTGCCTACCCTATGTGAGACGAAGGCGTTCGTACCTAAGTTTGGTTTTGGAAGGCGTTTGTACCTAGGTTTGAGGCTTAGTTTAGGAGTATGAACCTAAGTTGAGACTATTCTAAGGCGTCTGGACCTAAGTGAGACTTAGTTCAGGAGTATGACCCTAAGTTTTGACTATTCTAAGGCGTCTGGACCTAAATTGAGACTTAGTTCAGGAGTATGACCCTAAGTTGAGACTATTCTAAGGCATCTAGACCTAAGTGAGACTTAGTTCAGGAGTATGACCCTAAGTTGAGACTATTCTAAGGCGTCTGGACCTAAGTGAGACTTAGTTCAGGAGTATGACCCTAAGTTGATACTATACTAAGGTGTCTGGACCTAAATTAGGACTTCGTTCAGGAGTATGACCCTAAGTTGAGACTATTATAAGGCGTCTGGACCTAAATTGGGACTTAGTTAAGGAGTATGACCCTAAGTTGAGACTATTCTAAGGCATCTGGACCTAAATTGAAACTTAGTTCAGGAGTATGACCCTAAGTTGAGACTATTCTAAAGCGTCTGGACCTAAATTGAGACTTAGTTAAGGAGTATGACTCTAAGTTGAGACTATTCTAAGGCGTCTGGACCTAAATTGAGACTTAGTTCAGATGTATGACCCTAAGTTGAGACTATTCTAAGGCGTCTAGACCTAAGTTGAGTTTGATGGCGTATTTTATGGATCATGTACGGAACTTCATTTGTGGGATTTTTTAGAAAGGAAACATGCCATGCTGGGACAGACCTTTTATGTAGCATTTATACTGCTATATCTTACATTTGAAGTTTATTGACATACCTTTGTTGTGTTTACCTGCAGGAGGAGGAGCCTTTATGAGGAGGAAGTTGAGGACGTGTGGCGCCTCTGTCCGAGATGATGAGAACGTGGTTGCGCCTCTGGCTGAGATGATGAGGACGAGGTGCACCTCTGACCGAGTTGTTGAAATGCTGAGGACGTGTGGCACCTCTGACCGATATGTTGAAATGTTTGAGGACGTGTGGCGCCTCTGACCGAGTTACTAAAATGTTTGAGGACGTGTGGCGCCTCTGATCGAGTTGCTGAAATGTTGAGGTCACCGCAGGTGCTGGCCAAGGAGAGGAGGGATGGCTCGCCTTCTCTTTCCTTCTTCGTTCTTACTTCTGCAGACTTCTTGGAGTATCCGGTCGAGGAAGGTTCTAAGTTCATCGAGGATGATGAGGTGGCTGGCGGAGGCGCCGAGATGTTGGAGTCTTTACCAGGCAGTGGTACTGATGACTCAGAGTAGGACTCTTTTTTTTTCTTTTCTGTGCATGTTAGTGAGTAGAGCAACAAAATATTTGTATTTATATGCACAATGTATTCAAATGTAATGAACTCTTTATTTGCACTCTATTGGTGATAACTTAGGAGTTGTTTCTACTCCCCCTTTTTTTTTGCATGTCGCATGAGCTTGAAATGTTTGTGGTATATGGAGGCTGAGGCAGCTTTGGCAGGTTTTCTGAGCAGTTGGGGGCTGAAACAGTTTTGACAGTTTCATGAGCGACGGCGGGAGTGATGTCTCCTGGGACGTGTTTTCTTTATGCATGATAGCCACTCATTTCAGGGTTAGCTCCCTCAGGATATGCCACAGCGCTTCGTTGGATGTGGTAGGCCATTGCAGAGCCGGTGAGGACATCGTTCCCTTAGTTTTGGGAGAGACTTTCCACGGCATAGATCACTCGGCGGCGGAGGACCAGTTCATGTGTGGGGGAAGCCCATGCTTTGCTTGAATTATGGTTGCGAGAGAGACTTGAAGCTATCCTTTTGCTTCCGACATCTTTTAGTCCGTGGACATTTGCTTAGCGACCATTGGGTCTTGGAGACGGATCAGTCTGCTTGGGAGAGGTGGATGGTTTGACTTGGCACACATCACTTCCGTTGGTGGGTTCCTCATTGGGAAATTAAGAGTAGGAGGGCCTGTCAGGAATGTTCCTATGTTATCAAGGTTCCAGGGTTGTCTTGGTCCTCTTTTTACATCCCGTCGCTCGTTTCTCGACAGTTCGGGGAGAGGCAGGTGCCTTTGCTGGGCCGGAATGACATGTCTACAACCATAGGAGTGCAAAAGCTTGGGTCAACCCTCGAGATATCACGGGAGACGCTGTGTTTGACTACGGGACTCGAGTTGATAGACTGGCGTGGAGAGGTCCCCTTTTGCAGACTCGTAAAGAGGAGATCTGAGCTGAGGCGCGGGCGAACAATGCTCTGAGAGCGACTGGATTGCTAGACACGAATGGAAGTACTCCTGATCTTGGAAGGAGGGAGACAGATGTAGTTCACATGGAATGAAAAAAGACCCGTCGGGGGCGAGGGAAGAAAGGGAAGAATGACGAAGGGCCAAGTGCGAGTGGCGCGGAATGACGTTCTGAAATTCTAAGTATCCAATCGTTGTCATTTGCAGACACATTAATTGTTAAATGTTTTAAGTTTTCTGATAGCAAGTTATGAGTTTGAGAGTAGACCGTGCTTGAACTCATCAAGAAGTGTTTTAATTGTAATGATTTGTGATTTGCTTTTAAAGCTTTATCGAGACTCAAGGTCTCTTGCTTGCTTCTTGTCTGAGCCTTGATGGCGTCCAATTTTTGGATTTTTGTGTATGCTTTAGACCGAACCAATAAAGGCTGCCTACGTTCCCCCAGACTGAGGGGCTCAGGTCTCCGTAGTTTGACCCTCTTTTGTGAGAGAAATGACTTGTAATGTACACTCGCAAGGGGGTATATATTATTTTTGAAAAGGTGGGAACGGGTCCCCTTTTGTGTGAATGCCTTATTTGACGTAGGCACAAAAAACACTCTTTTGGGTTTGACTCTTTTGAGAGAGTATGAGCACTGAAAAGCTTGTAAAAGTGTATGGAAGCCCTTGCTGACAGTAAATAAGTGTTTAGCTCTATTTTTCCTATTTTGTAGAAAAAGAAGACTTGTTGAGCATCTGAAAACTTGATTTGTTCACAATGATCACATGTTTTCTTAAAACCCTTTGTTGATGTTCGGGTTATTCAACAATTAAACCTGATGTGCTTGATTAAGAATGGGGAGAAAGTCAATCGGTATCAAGGATCGAGTCGGGTCAGGTGTGAGAGAGGGTTTGTGTATAGGAGAGGTCATTGGTGAGACTGGGTTTGTGGATTTGTATGTGTTTGTGACCGGACCATTTCTGGTTGCCTAAGTTCCCCTTAAGACAAGGACCTCATGTCGACGTAGTTCGGGGTCGAACCGTGTTTGGCTTTAGGGCCAGGGTATGAATATTTGTGTGGCCTTTGGCAAAAAGGCTCGGAAGGTTGAATGATGAGGCACGGGCCTTGAGGTGATTCCTCGACATGTCGTATTTGACGGTAGTTTCAATGAATCCATTGCTTCTTGATCGTTGATCTCACGGGAAGAGGAAGAATTTGAATATTCCGTAAGGACCTATGATGCGATTTTGCCTTTGCCTTCCTGCCTTGGGCTTCTGACTAGCAGTGCTGGGTCCTTGGCTCCTTTTTTTTTTTAAGCCCCTACTTGAACTTGCTTGATGCACATGAGGGGGAAGGAAAGGCCCCTAGCTTTTCGTTGACATGAGAGAAATCATTTAATGATGTCGCTGCCGTCGTTGACTTTGTCAAGGGGATGGTATGGATGTGATTTTGGAAAGTGTATGGCTTGATGGAGGCCTTTGTGTGGGGTATGGTAAGGTGTAAAGGGAGCTATCGATTGACTTTCTCACACCAATTAATCAAAGCATTAATCATTTGTGGAATTACTTGTTGAGCAACGCAAGTGATCACATAGAACAAAACCATTTCATTAAATGTAATGTGGGGTGCAAAATAATGTCTCAAGTCTAGCAAGAAAATAAAGAAGACTTATGTACAGAAAATTAAAAACATGACTGCAATGTCCGAGGAGGACTTGATTGAATGAGAAAAGTACTAGAATCTACGAGGTTTGACTGTATGACTTTCTCTTCGTTTTTTTGAAGTCCCTAGCCTGGCAGGCTGTAGTAAAAAATGCATCTTTTGTTGGGGAGAACTAGACCCGAGAGCGCTCTATGTTGTATAAAGAGATGACACTCGGACCTTGAAGGGTCGAGATTGAAAATTGGACCTGAAAAGGTTGAGATTGGAAATTAGACCTTGAAGGGTTAGAATTGGAAATTGGACCCGAAAGGGTTGAGATTGGAAATTGGACCTTGAAGGGTCGGAATTGAAAATTGGACCCGAAAAGATCGGGATTTGAAGATTGGACCTTGAAGGGTCGGAATTGGAAATTGGACCTTGAAGGGTCGGAATTGAAAATTGGACCTAAAAAGGTTGAGATTGGATCTTGAAGGGTCGGAATTAAAAATTGGACCCGAAAGGATCGGGATTTGAAGATTGGACCTTGAAGGGTCGAAATTGGAAATTGGACCTTGAAGGGTCGGAATTGGAAATTGGACCTTGAAGGGTTGGAATTGGAAGTTGGACCTTGCGTCTCTTTAAGCTCTTCAGCAGTTCCTAAATTCACTTTGGTCAAAACCAACTTGGCAGCTTGGGCCCGATTTTCCTCTCGTTTGACAACATGCTTAAAGATTTGTTTAATGCATTGTTCATTTAATGTGTTTGCGTCTTTATCAAGTGAATCATTATTAACTATTTTTGATTAGTTAATTTATCATTTGTTAAAGTGGCAATGAGGGGATACTCAAAAAGGTCGAATTTATTATTCAGAACATAAGGAAACATAGTTTTAGCTACAAACGCATAATCTTTAGGCGTAAGGCCGTCAGACGACTCGAGAGATGCAAACTTAAATACGACAGACTCCGGATGTTTTTTTTTCAAAACTAGACTCTAAGAGATGAGGGGTTAGACAAAGCTTTCGGACCATTTTTTCTTTGCTGAATGTGGGTCCGGAGAAGGTAACCCAGTTCCTCAATGGCATTTTTGACGCGCTTGAGAAAGTGCGAGAGTTAAAAGGCTTCTCACTGCTACTTTCCCCAATTGTTTCTGGGGAATTGATTTCCGACTGTGTTGGGACCGCGTGGGCATTCCAACTTTCCTTCTTCAATCAGACCTTGGATCGCTTGTTTTAGTATGACGCAATTGTCGGTGGTGTGGCTGGGGTAGTTGTGAAAAGTGCACCGCTTGCTCATATCATTGTTCGGGTTAGGATTCCTTAGCTGATAATTCTTAATGGGCTTGAGCATGTTCTGCTTCATCAACGCCTCGAACACTTGGCTTAGAGGCATTCCGAGGTTGTCGAAGTGCTGAAAACGTTTCGGCCGGGGAGGATTGTTATTCCTTGGGGGCGCTTGGTCGCGGTTTCCTTGGACTCCGTTCTGAATGTAGTGAATTGCTCCGATGGATTCTTTTCCATTGCCTGGGACAGTAGTCGGACTTGGCAAGGCTGCCCGGTAGCGGTAGGAAGAAGCGGGAGTGGCCGCGGCCTTTTGCAGGCTCAGCGTCTTTTCAAACATGCTCCCGGCATTGACCACGGCATGAAGGTCGGGATAGAAGTGGTGGCTAATCAGAGTCCTCAGAGATGGTTTGAGGCAGGAATGGAAGATGTCCATTTGCTCTTCTTTGGAAAGCGGATCCATTATCTCGCTTAGCTTCCAATTCCATCTTTTGTAAAATTCTCCCACGGGCTCGTCATCATTTTGTTTGGTGGTCTGCAGGTCGTGGCAGTTGATTTCCCATTCGAGGTTGGCGCGGTACTTCTCCAGGAAGATTTCGCTGATTTGATCCCAGGTGGAGCGATTTTTCGCATTTATGTTTAGGAACCACCTTAATGTCGAGGATTTGAGGGAATGCTGGAAGTGATCCGCCATTTGCTGTGGGGTGGCCCCCTTGGCTCTCATACCCAAGACATAGGTGTCGATGTGGGTTTTTGGGCATTTGGTCCCGTCAAACTTTTCCATTTCTGGCATTCTGAATTTTGGAGGGAGTGGAACCACCTTGCTTGGGTCTGTGGGCATGAGGGAGTCCTTCCGAGAGTTGGCTAGTTTGCCTTGCATGTCCTTCATCTGTTCGATCAACCAAGCCATGTGAGGGTCTGTAGGCTGAGATAGGCTGCCATCTTTTGGGATGGAGACCGAAGATGGAGGTAGATTGGCTGATGGGATCGCCATTCGGGAATCTTGGGGAGGTAGTTGAGTGTATACCATCCCATACCCTTGGTTGTTGAAATTGGAGCCAATGGCGTTATTGCCTGGACCAACAAGTAACATTGATTGAGCGTTAGTCCAAAATTTCACGCCGGATACAGCTTTAGATGCTCCCTCTGATATATTGGGGCTCTTTTAAGAGTAGACAAATTGACAAGTTTGAAGACTTTGATGATGGTCCAAGTGTCATCACTTGATACAGCATGAAGCACCCTCGGGTCTAGTTCTCCCCCAACAAAGACAGATTTTTCATGATGGTCTGCTAAGCTAGGGGCTACATATAAAAAAAGAGTCATACATTCAAACTTCGTAGGTTCTAGTACTTTTCTCATTCAATCAAGTCCTCCTCGGACATTGTAGTTAAATCTTTAATTTTCTATATATGAGTCTTCTTTCTTTTCTTGCTAGACCTGAGACATTATTTTGCACCCCCATATTACATTTAATGAAATGGTTTTGTTCTATATGATCACTTGCATTGCTCAACAAATAATTCCCCTAATGATTAATGTTTTGATTAATTGGTGTGAGAAAGTCAACCAATAGCTCTCCATAGACCGTACCATACCCCACACAAAGGCCTCCATCAAGCCATACACTTCCCAAATCATATCCCTACCATCACCTTTACCAAGTCAACGACGATGGCAACATCATGGAATAACAAAGTGTTACTCATCATTAAATGATTGTCCTCATGTCAACAATAAGCTAGGAGCTTTCCTTCCCCCTCATGTGTATCAAATAAGTTTGAACAGGGCAAAAAATGAAGCCAAGGACCCAGCACCACTAGTCAGATGCTTAAAAAATGGACAAATTTAAGGATCAAAGAAATAGAAGTCAAAACCAATGGAGCAGTTTAGGCAAAGGCAAGAGCATATCATAAGTCCTTGAGCTATATTCAAATTCTTTCTCTTCTAAGAGCAACTATCAACATGCAATGGAATCAATGAAGCAGCCGTCAAATGCGACTTGTCAAGAAATCATCTCAAGGCCCTTGCCTCATCACCCAGCCTTCCTTCCGAATAATTTCACCAAAGGAACCACAAATATTCATACCCTTACACCAAAGCCAAACAGAGTTCAGCCTCGAACTACGGATACCTGAGCTCCTTACCTTAAGGAACGTAGGCAACCAGAAATAGTCCAATCATAAACACATACAAATCCACAAACCTGGTCTCATAAATGACCTCTCCTATACACAAACCTTCTTTCACACCTAACCAAATTCGATCTTTGATATCGGTTGAAATTCTCCTCATGATTAATCAAAATGTTTCATCATATCGAGGTTAATTGTTGAATAACCCGAACATCAGTAAAGGGTTTTAAGCAATCTTGTAATCATTGTGAATAGAACAAGTTTTAAGATGTCTCGATAGGTCTTCTTTTTCTACAAAATGGGAAAAATAGAGTTAAACAGTGATTTTCTGCCAGCTAGGGCTTCCATACACTTTTACAAACCTTTCTTCGCTTACAATCTCTCAAAAGAGTCAAACCCAAAAGCATGTATATTGTACGTACATCAAATAAGGCATTCACACAAAAAGGGACTCGTTCCCAACTTTCAAAAGAAAATATATGCCCTTGCAAGGGTACATTACAAGTCATTTCTTTTACATTTTGGTTAACTAATTGATTTAAAATAAAAATAAAAAACAAGGATAGTTGCCTCGTCTGGCCACGTAAGGTTCAACTTGGATTGGGGCCGCGCTGGATACACTTCAGGACTTCCTCGAATGACCAAACAGGTTGGGGGATGTACCGATCATTTTGGACTCAAAGCCAAAACATCTCTAAACAGGGGCTTCCAAGTCATTTTCTTCAAGCTAGGGCTTCGCCGAGACACTTTTTCACACAGGGGCTTCGTCAAATCACAATCATCTCGAGCCAGTGCTTACCCATCTCAACTCTTTCCAAAGACATGGTGAACCAGTGCGATCGGACAAAATGCAAACAAACTCAAAGCCTAATCAAAGACTTTTAAATTAATTTTAGGTTACAATCAATTACCAAAATTTATTTTTTGGTTTGACCCTTTAAAAAAGATCGGTATTTTACAAAAAACACTCTTTCTGGCTTTAAATATCTCTTCTTGAGATCCTCTCCCGAGATTTTGCATCTTGCCAACTCTTGGTGAGATTCCCTCTTGAGATTTCACATCTCGTTATCTCCTAGTAAGTTCTTTCCATTATCTCTTCCTGAGATTCTTTCTCATTATCTCCTCGTGTGATTCCCTCATGAGATTTTGCATCTCGTTATCTACTAGTGAGATCTTTCCGTTATCTCTTCCTGAGATTCTTTCCCATTTTCTCTACGTGAGATTCCCTCCTAAGATTTGGCATCTCATTATCTCCTAGTGAGATCTTTCCGTTATCTCTTCTTGATATTCTTTCATGTTATCTCTTCGTGAGATTCCCTCCTGAGATTTCGCATCTCGTTATCTCCTAGTGAGATCTTTCCATTATCTCTTCCTGAGATTCTTTCCCGTTATCTCTTCGTGAGATTCCCTCTTGAGATTTTGCATCTCGTTATCTCCTAGTGAGATCTTTCCATTATCTGCTCCTAAGATTCTTTCCCGTTATCTCTTCGTGAGATTCCCTACTGAGATTTCGCATCTCGTTATATCCTAGTGAGATCTTTCTGTTATCTATTCTAGAGATTCTTTACCATTATCTCCTCGTCAGATCTATCCCGTTATCTCTTTGGGAGATTCTATCCCGAGACTTTTCATCTCGTTTTCTCCTCGTGAGATCTTTCATATTATCTCTTCGTGAGATTCTCTCCCGAGATTTTGAATCTCGTTATCTCCTCATGAGATCCGTTCCCATTATCTCCTCGTGAGATCTATCCTATTTTCTCTTTGTGAGATTCTGCCTCGAGATTTCGCATCTCGTTAACTATTCGTGAGACACTTTCCCATTATCTCTTCTTGAGATCCTTTCCCGTTATCTCCTCAAGAGATCATTTCCCATTATCTATTCTTGAGATTTTCTCTCGAGATTTTGCATCTCGTTATCTCCTCGTGAGATCTTTCCTGTTATCTCCTCGTGAGATTCCTTCCCAAGATTTCGCATATCTTTATCTCTTTGTGAGGTTCCCATTTGAGATTTTGCATCTCGTGTTTTCCTCGTGAGATCTATCTCATTATCTCTTTGTAAGATTCAGTCTTGAGATTTCGCATCTCGTTATCTCTTCGTGAGACACTTCCTTGTTAGATCATTTCCCATTATCTCTTCGTGAGATTTTCTCTAGAGATTTTGCATCTCGTTATCTCCTCGTGAAATATTTCCTGTTATCTCCTCGTAAGATCTATCCCGTTATCTCTTTGTGAGATTCTGTCTCGAGATTTTGCATCTCATTATCATTTCGAGAGACACTTTCCCATTATCTGCTCATTAGATCCTTTCCCATTATCTCATCGTTAGATTCTCTCTCGAGATTTCGCACCTCGTTATCTCCTCATGAAATATTTCATGTTATCTCATCATGCGATCATTTCCCGTTATCTCTTCGTGAGACACTTTCCCATTATCTCCTCGTTAGATCCTTTCCAATTATCTCTTCGTGAGATTCTATCTTAAGATTTCACATCTCGTTATCTACTCGTGATATCCTTTCTTCCGTCGTTATCGTAAACTCGAACCTCTTTTCGGCCGTCATCGTAAGCCCGAATCACTTTTCGGCAGTCATCGTAAGCACGAATCCCTATTCAGCCGTCATCGTAAGACCGAACCTTTCTTCGGAAGTTATCATAAGCCCGAACCTTTCTTTAACAGTCATCTTAAGCTCGAATCTCTCTCCGGCAGCATCGTAAGCCCAAATCTCTTTTTGGCCATCATCGTAAGCCCTAATCTTTCTTCGGCCGTTATTGTAAGCCCAAATCCCTTTTCGGCCGTCATCGTAAGCCCAAAACACTTTTCAGCCGTCATCGTAAGCCCAAACCTCTTTTCGGCCGTCATTGTAATCCTAAATCTTTCTTCGGCAGTCATCGTAAGCTCGAACCTTTTTTTGGCAATCATCGTAAGCTCGAACCTTTTTTCGGCCGTCGTCGTAAGCTCGAATACTTTTTCGGCCGTCATCGTAAGCCCATACCTCTTTTCGGCTGTCATTGTAAGTTCGAATCCCTTTTCGGTCGTCATCATAAACCCGAACCTCTTTTCGGCCGTCATCGTAAGCCCGAACCTTTCCTTGGTTGTCATTGTAGGCCCGAATCCCTTTCGGTCGTCATTGTAAGCCCGAACATCATTTCGGCCATCATCGTAAGACCGAATCCCTTTTCGGCTGTTATCATAAGCCCAAATCCCTTTTCGGCGATCATCGTAAGCCCGAAACACTTTTCGGCCGCCATCGTAAACCCGAATCCTTTTTCGGCCGTCATCGTAAGCCGAAACCTCTTTTCGGTCGTCATCGTAAGCCCGAACCTTTCCTCGGCCGTCATCGTAACCCGAAGCTCTTTTCGGCCATCATCGTAATCCCGAACCTTTTCTCGACCGTCATCGTAAGCCCGAATCCCTTTTCGGCCATCATCATAAGCCTAAATCCCTTTTTGGTCGTCATTGTAATCCCAAATCCCTTTTCGGCCGTCATCATAAGCCCAAACCTCTTTTTAGCCTTCATCGTAAGCCCGAATCCCTTTTTGGTCGTCGTCATAAGCCCGAATCTCTTTTCGGCCGTCATCATAAACCTGAATCTTTCCTAGGCCGTCATAGTAATCCGGAACCTCTTTTCGGCCGTCATCATAAGCCCCAATCCCTTTTCGGTCATCATCGTAAGCCCAAACCGCTTTTCAGCCATCATCGTAATCCCGAATCATTCTTCGCCTGTCATCGTAAGCCCAAACCTTTCCTCGGCTCTCATCGTAAGCCCGAGCCTATTTTCGGCCGTCATCGTAAGCCCGAATCCCTTTTCGGCTGTCATCGTAAGCCCGAAACTCTTTTCGGCCATCATCGTAAGCCTGGATCTTTCTTTGGCCGTCATCGTAAGCTCGAACATCTTTTCGGCCGTCATCGTAAGCCCGAATCTTTCTTCGGCCGTCATTGTAAGCTCGAACCTCTTTTCGGTTGTCATCGTAAGCCCGAATCTGTCCCCAATTTGAGTGGCAAAGTATTTCAAAACAAGAAATCACGAACGCCCCCGAGGCCATTGAATCTCGTTAGGTTCTTGACACCTCCAAATAGTCTCACTCAGGCCGAGACCCCTCCGAATCATTCCCCACAGACCGAGACCCCTCCAAACTGTCCTCATACTTGAATTACGATTGGGTTGATTCTCATTCCAGATATGTAGGAATCCTATCAAAGGGCCAGCCATCCGACCGAATCGGTCGTTTATCTCTCCCTCCCGACAAGCTATCCAGATCGGGATTCTTATTTTTATCGATGACCCCACTTCCTACGTAAGTGACATTGCCAAGGGGCTTCTGTAAGTACCCCAATCCGGACCGCTCTCCATCCGAGCAAGCGGGAAGGACACAGAGGGTTCACTTATCCATAATCACAAAGTCCCATGCCTTTCCGAGCATTAAATTGACCAAGCAAGGCAAGAAAGGACCTTTTGTACATTAAAAACATCAGAAGGACCTCGCATGAATAACAAAAGTCAAAAACATACTGACTTTACACCTTGGTCCGCACGGATCACCTTGCAAAAGGCAAAGGAATTCCTTACGGACCTCCTTGCCATTTCCTGAGGCTATAAATATAGCCCTTTTGCTCCTTCATTTGGGAGAAGAAAATCTGATAATAGTGAGAGCATTAGGGGATATTCTGCCTAAGTGAGTGCAGAATTTTTCTCCTTCTTATCACCTTAAACAAATCAAACACTTTCCTAACAAAATCAAACCTTAGAAAGATAGAAAAGAACCAATATTTGTGAGATCTCCTTCCAAACCCTAATAATACTTTAATATTTCATTTAAGTATTGAACGGAATAAATATGATGGGCTAGGCCCAATGAGCAAGCCCAGTTTCATACATATTATATTCACCACATTCTCTGTGGGCTAGGGCCAATTATTACAGGCCCATGGCCCAACAGTATGATCAGTCGACCTGGGTCATGGTCCGACCTCAGACGGTCCCGACCTAGCTTGGTCCGACATTATGATCCAGATATTAGTCGGGTACGGCCCGATCCTACCTGTCAGCCAGGTCGACCTAGACTCAATAGGCGACCTCGACCTATTACAATACGTGACGACCTACAGAGTCCAGGCATGAACACAAGTCTTTCCATAATGGACTCCCTACAAATCAGGAGTTATTCGTGGACAAGATCTCTTATGAATATCTGATCTGAGATTATAGGGATTTAATACAATCCTACCGCAATTATATCTCTCATCAATAACTATAAATATAAGGCAATGTCAACCGTTCCAAGGTAATAGCTTTTTGGTTATTTGAGAATACATTGTTCAATTTAACTTATTAGCTCTATATACGCCGTACTTACTCTCACGCCCGAGGGTCTTCGCCGGAGACCATTCCGGCTAGTTGTGGGTTCGGTTTTCAGGTCAGAAGTCAGGAGATTGATCTTGCAGCTGGACGGAGATTAATAACGGCACGATTCTTGCAACATCAGTTTGGTTTCATTGCCGGGAATCGTGCTTTTTTTACCTCGAAATTTCCTACAACCCATCATCATGGTGACTTCTGATGGTCATTTTTCAGAAGCCTCAGACGAGCATAACGAGGGTAACATCGGTACTAATACGAATGCTGGAAACAGCAATGTTAACATGCCTCCTCCTCCTCCGCCTCATCAGCACGCAAGGGCGACACGTTCGAACAGCGTTGCTGATGGTAGAGGTCTGCCTGATAATAGGAGGGAGAAGAGACCTATGGTCGAGCAAGGAGCACAGCCCCCTCCGAAGCAACCACAAACAGGGCGAATGGCTGCAGGCAGCAGACCAGGTCCCTCGACCAATCCCCTCAGTAGAAAGGAGATGCTAGTGGAGCGGTCTAGAATTCTAGCAGAATTGATAGCGATGGAGGAGGAGCCTGAGAAGAATGACAGAAGGTCGGAATGGGTAGCCCCCTCCCAGGTTTTTCATTGGCAGCCCGACGGAAGTGCTAGGCAGAATGTGAGTAACAGGCAGAATGATGAGCGGCAGATCGTACCACACATTCGCACCCACATACCTGTTCCACCTGATGACTTGCGTAGTCATCTCAATATGAACAGGGAGCAGGAAGCTGAGTCGGAGTTGAGACAACAGAGGGAGGCTGAAAGGAATAGGCGTTGGTCGCCTGCTGGAATAGACAGATCGCAGTCCCACCGCGAGAGAAATGGGAGCAGGTCACCAGTCAGATCAGTTAGATCGCATTCTCATAGGGATAGATATGGGCGCAGGTCGCCAGTTAGGGAAGATAGGCGCAGGTCGCCAGTGAATTAAGTAAGGTCGCCTTCCCACAGAGACATGGGAGGTAGAGAGGTGACTCCCCCCAGAAGTGAAAGGCGTATGGATAACTCAAGGAGGGAACCTCATCGTGATGAGCGACAAAGATCCAACGACTTCTCCCATGCAAGGGACGATAATCCAGATGCTAGGGAATGGTTGCAGTAGAAGAAGAGACTAGAGCAATGGGAGGCCGACAAGAAAGAGGATGCTGGAAAGGGCCAACGAAACGACTTTACTCTTCGTCCCTTGTCCAAGGAATTACTCGACCGTCGACCTCCCCACGGTTTCAGGTTGCCTAATCTCGAAAAATATTCAGGTGCGCCAATGCCCAGAGTCATATACAGCATCTGGAAGCTACTATATGTTTCGTCTCCAATGAGGATGATATGATGTGTAAGGCACTTACTAGTACTCTCACAGGGGCAACCCTGACTTGGTTTAAGGGTTTGGCACCAGGTTGTATTACCACATGGCATTACATGAGAAAGAAGTTTCTAGATTGCTTCTCGACGGCTGGAGCCCGAAAATTGACAGTCACCAACTTGAACAATTTGGTGCAAGGAAAGAATGAAAGCTCTATGAGCTATTATACCAAGTTTAAGGAGATGGTCGACAAAATTGAGGAGGACTTGACAGATAGGGAAGTGATAAATTAATTTAGAAATGGAGTGACCTCTACTGACTTAGATTACAAGCTACAAGTCAGGAGTGTGACGACCCGTCAAGAGCTGTTTGAAAGGGCCTACAATGTGGCCATTGCTGAAGAGAGGAAAGAAAAGAAGAAAGGGACAGGTTCCAAGGCTGAGGTCGTAGATGCTGATAAGAAAGAAAAAGCCAAAAATGGTGGTAACAACAAGATTGGGAAGAACAGAACCAGCGCGACTGAGAGTGTGCCCGAGACATTTACCCCGCTGACTGTGAGTCGCACTGAAATTTTGAATACGGTCGAGCTAGGTCCCCAGCCCCAATGAACCCAGGAAATAAGTTCAGAAGGGACAACACTAAATATTGTGAATACTACAAGGATACGGGCCATACTACAGAAAATTGTATGAGTCTGAAATGTATCATTCAGAAGTGGGTCGACGATGGTAAGCTCGACAGGTATGTGAAGGCCGCTCAGCCTGGTGGAGGTGAGCGACCTGCTGGTGGTATGCAAGAACCAAGGCAACCTAGATTGAATTTGGGAGTAATCACTGAGCAAGCTAGAAACACCGCTCTGAAACACAAGATATTCCAGCTCAACAAGGCCCCTCACGCGCCGCCTAGAAGCTACATCAGGGACGAGGTTATCAGCTTCTATCCAGACGAACTAGCAACTAATGTAGCGGCCAGAGAGCAAGTTCTCGTTATCCCAGAACTGATTGATGGGTGTACAATGAGCAGACTCTTGATAGACACGGGGGCCTGCAAAGACATTCTATTCTACAAAAAAATGTTCAAGGAAATGGGACTCTCAAAGGAGCAGCTATCATGATATGATGGTCGACTTGAAGGTTTCACCAATTATAGGGTGGATGCAAAGGGGCAGATAGAGCTAGATGTTGACATAGGCCAGCATCCATTCAGGGTCACTACTAAGGTAACCTTTATTGTTATTGATGTAAATAGTGATTATGTTGCTATTTTGGGTATTCCTGGCCAGGCCGCACTTGAAATGGTGGCCTCTATCCCCCATCAACGAGTTAAGTTTCCCACTCTAGCTGGAGTAGGATACGTGCAAAGTACCGCTCGAGAATACCTTGATCATGTCCTTAGAATGAGAAAGAAGATGGAGCTAGAGGTTGAAACTCCTGAGGGGTATTTGAAGCTATCAAAGTCTGTCACCACAACTTCGCGGCTATCTACGATCACATGCGTGGAATAAGCGACCTATCACTCACATGAAGACGTCATGACTGAGCCGACACGTCCTTCTCCAAACACCATGGTCGATCCAGATGCAGTTATGGTCGACCAAGTCGTCATAGGCGAGCTATGCCTACAGATCGACAATAACCCGGGGGCCACCACCAGTGAGATCGCGGCTGAGTTGGATGATATGATTGTCGAAGAAGCTCCACATTTGGGGGCTGAAGAAAGACGGCGGGTTCGCGAGATCATTAACGAGACCTTGCAGTTTAAAGATGGTCCGGAACTTGAAGATGTTGACGAGCTAGATGCAGTGATAACAATCCTTCTTATCCCAAACAAAAAATTCAGATTGGTAAGCAGTTGTTAGCTGAAGAACGAGTAGAAATCGTCGAGCTACTAAAGGAAAGCAGTGACGTTTTTGCTTGGCGAGTAGAATACATGAAGGGAATAAAGGAGGAAGTCGTTGTTCACAGGCTAGAGGTTAACCCGACCATGAAACACAAGGCACAGAAGCTGCGAAGCTTTGCTCGTGACAAAGTGGAAGCAATCAAACTTGAGGTACAAAAGATTTTAAGTGCAGGTATCATCAAGGAGGCTACTCACACCACCTGGCTAGCTAATGTGGTAATGGTTAAGAAATCTAATGGCAAATGGAGGATGTGTTTTGACTTCACCAACTTAAATCTAGCCTGCCCCAAAGATAGTTATCCGTGCCTCGGATCGACAAGCTCGTAGATTCAATAGCTGGACACACCACATTAAGCTTCCTCGACGCTTACTCGGGCTATCATCAGATCAAGATGCACGAAGATGATATAGTGAAGACGGCTTTCCAAGCTGCAGGAGGTATCTATTGTTACACTATGATGCCATTCGGTTTGAAGAATGCAGGAGCGACCTACCAAAGGATGGTCAACAAGGTCTTTGCCTCACAAATTGGCCGAAACATGGAGGCCTACATCGACGATATGGTCATCAAAACAATGTCCGGACGTCATGTGGATGACCTAAAGGAAACATTCGCCAATTTACGAGCAAACGACATGAAGCTTAACCCGAGTAAGTGTGTGTTCGGTGTGGCAGCTGGCAAATTTCTTGGCTTTATGGTTTCTCAGCGAGGTATTGAAGCCAATCCAGAAAAGATCAAGGCTCTGATCGACATGAAGGAGCCTACAAATATCAAGGAGATGCAGCGACTCAACGGTAGGGTTGCAGCCTTAGGTTGCTTTATAGCTAAGTCGGCAGAAAGATCTCTCCCCTTCTTTAAATCATTGAGGGGGACGAAAAATTTTGAGTGGACGGCCGAATGTCATTCGTCGTTCCAGCAGCTTAAGGAGTATCTTGCCTCCCCGCCATTGTTGAGCAGCCCGGTTGTAGGGGAAACGTTGTTTGTCTATCTGTCTGTTGGCGACCAAGCTGTGGCCGTTGTTTTAGTTCGAGAAGAAGGAGGGCTTCAGAAGCCCGTGTATTATGTAAGCAAGGCCTTGTCCGACGTGGAGGGCAGGTACTATAATGCAGAGAAGGTAGCATATGCTTTGGTCGTAGCTTCCAGGAAGTTGCGAGCTTATTTTCTGGCTCACCCGATTGTTGTAATTACTAATGCACCCCTGAGGAAGATCCTACACAAGCCAGAAAGTTCAGGCCGCTTACTCAACTGGTTAATTGCTCTCACAGAATTCGACATCGAGTATCGGCCTCGAAAGGCATTAAAAGCTCAAGCTTTGGCAGACTTCTTGGTCGAGCTTACGTTCACCAAGGGAGATAGCAAAGTTCGAGCTCAGAAGGAGAAAGGAAAAGGAAAGGAGCCAGAGACTCAGCCCGCCATGAGTTTTCCCAACGATTGCTGGAAATTGTACTCTGATGGGTCGACAAAAAAGAACGTCAGTGGGGCCGGAATTGTATTGGTCGAGCCAGAATCAGGGACCGTGTATGAGGAGGCACTGAGATTCAAGTTTGAAGCTTCCAACAACAAGGCTGAATATGAAAGTGAAGATAAGATCGTTCCAGCGACCACATTTTGAGGAGGATCGAGTCGACTGGAAGGAGAACGCAGATGAACAAGTTATCTCTCAACTGGGAAGGACCCTACATCGTCACTTGAGTTATTAAGGAGGGAACTTACATGATCGCTCATTTAGATGGCGACGAGTTGAAGCATCCATGGCATGCTACCCACCTTATCAGATACTACTTCTAGTTCAAGTTTTCTGGTTCAGTTTTCTAGTTCAGTTTCAAAGTTAGCTTTCGTTTTCAAGCTGGAAGTTTAGTTCTAGTTCTAGCTCTCCGTTTTCTATGTAATTGTGCTATTACTTCAATAAAGTTGCAGTTTATTCAAATTGTGTTACGTTTTGGCATCGATTCTAAACGGGCTCGACTCTTAGTCAGCCTAGTTCCTTTAAACGGGCTCGGCTCTTAGTCAGCCTCGGTCCTTTAAACGGGCTCGACTCTTAGTCAGCCTCGTTCCTTTAAACGGGCTCGACTCTTAGTCTGCCTCATTCCCTTAATTAGGCTTGATTCATAATCAGCCTCGTTCATTTAATAAGTCCGATCCTTGGTCGACTTTGCCTTAACAAGCTCGACTCTTGGTCAGCTTCGTTCATTTAAACAGGTCTGACATCTAAGTCGACCTTGTTCTAACAAGCTCGACTCTTGGTCAGCTTCGTTCATTTAACAGGTCAGACATCTAAGTCGACCTCCTTCTAACAAGCTCAACTCTTAGTCAGCTTCGTCCCTTCAGACAGGTCTGACATATAAGTCGACCTCATTTTAAAAAGATTCGACTCTTAGTCAACCTCATTTATCAAATAGGCCAAGTATTAAGTCGACTTTACTTTTAAGAGTAGTCCGACTAAGGCTCAATGATCTCATTCATCTTATTAAATCTGGTTCGACATACATTCATACAAGGATTAAAAGCAAAAGATTCAAATGAAAAGTCAACTACGATTAAGTAAAATCCAGTCCCCCAAAATGGGACAGGACTTAAGCCAGCAAAATGTTACGAGTTAGGATGCCTCCCAAAAACTGGGCCAAAGCATCAATATCTAAGAAGCAAAGAGAAAAATTGTTTTGAGACTTGTTTCATTACATAACCATTCAAATGTTCAGAGAAAAGTCAAGTAGCTGGATCGGCTTCAACTTGATCGCTTGTAGTAGCTCGATCACCCACAATTTCCTCCTGATGTTGGAAATCATTAAGCTTGCCCGATTCAGTGAAGCCATGCTTGGGAGTATCTCCCTTGAACGCTAGCCCAGTCAATATACCTCAAGCATCTCACAATGGGAACCAAAGGAACCATATCCCTATTACCAAGCATCATTCCAGCTTGGATATAATTATTTTTGGTCGTTCCTAGAATATCCCAACTGATGGGCCCCTTATCGGCTACCTCGACTAATTTCTTATATAGCTCGGTACTCCAATCAGGCACCCAATAATCCTTTTCCTTTATAACCTTGGATTCAGCATTGGGCAAGGGGAACTCCCACCCTCTCCTACTCTCTACTATCATCACGTGGGCATTCCAGCCACTCACTTTGCTGGGAAGATTGAAAAAAAGCTTGGGGAATTTTATTTGGAAGGGGTGCTAATTCCCAAGTCAACCTTGTATGTCTTGATACTAAAGAACTCCCTAAAAACCTTCATACAAGGCTCATATCCTAGGAAGCGACATACCATGGCAAAGCACACTAAAACTCTACAAGTATTAGCTCCTAGTTGGAGAGGCAAAGCATTCATGCACTCCATGAATTCATTGATAAAGGGATCTAATGGCAATCTTAAGCCAGCCTCGAATTGGCCATAGAAAAAGGCCACCCAAGTTGGGTTAGTAGTGAAGGTATCACCAAACCAGGACATAAACTCTTTCTTACTGTAGTGATTCACGTTGAACTCTTTTCTGTCCACCTCACAGAAGTCATATACCATGGCTATTCGAGACTCCGAGTTCCTCTCGAATTGGTTTAGGAGGAACATAGCCCCTCTCATTCCTCCCTTTGGCCACTGAGGAATAAAATCCGTCCACGATCCGCGAACTAGATGAAGTGGAAGCTGTAGCTCCCCCTTGAGCTGCCATATCTGTACAAGAAGAAGAAGAAACAGGGGAATAAGTCCTATGCTCATATTCAGGCGATCTACCTAAGGACGACCTAGATTCCCCTGGGAAACCCTTTCTATTCCTAAGGAAGGAAGGTTTGTTGGGATCCTTTACATAAAACAGTGATATGAGGTTGAGTAACTCGTGAAAAAGATGAAAAGATACAACAATGGGGTCATCTATTTCTAAATCTCCCAAGTTCTCTCCTACGGGCAGGCCTAATTCACGAAAAGTCAATCCCCACCTCGTCAAGATGGAGGCACACTCATCTAGGGTCATCTCTATCCATATTCTGTTTATATGTTTGTATATTCGGTGATTAACAACGCAATACCCATACCAGGTCCCAGGTTCGCAACTAAAGGTCCTAGCCATGACAGAAATCAACAAAAACTCGAAAATAATATAGAAAGGCAAAGAAATCGAAATATACCTTAAACCGAGTTGATGACGAAGGTCGCACGAGGAAAATAAAGGGCTGAAGACAATGGCAATCAAGAGCTTTGCTTTAACCGGCCGTCGAAACTATACGCCTGAGTATCGAAGGTTCTCAAAATCCAAAGGGGAAAAGGTTTTCTCTCTCTTAATCCTTATTGAAAACGGAAAGGCTTGGGTTTCCAAACGGTTAAATCAATATTTAAATACCCGAACGGTTTTTGAGGCGGTAATCATTATGGAATTTCGGCGCTTCAACTGATCCAGCCATCCTCAGTCAACGTCCAGGATCAAGCCACGTCACCATTGCTAGACTAATTGTCAGCCTGAGCATCGACCTGTGATCTACTTCAAAGATAAATCAAAAATACTTTTAACTTTCTGGTCGACAAAGTCACCTCAGAAAGTTGGGGGCTACTGAACGGAATAAATGTGATGGGCTAGGCCCAACGAGCAAGCCCAATCTCCTGCATATTATATTTACCACATTCTCTGTGGGCTAGGCCCAATTATTACAGGTACATGGCCCAACAGCATGATCAGTCGACCTGGATCATGGTCCGACCTCAGACGGTCCCGACTTAGCTTGGTCCAACATTACGATCCAGATATTAGTCGGGTACAGCCCGATCCTACCCGTTAGTCAGGTCGACCTAGACTCAACAAGCGACCTCGACCTATTACAATACGTGACGACCTACAGAGTCAAGGCATGAACACAAGTCTTTCCATAACGGACTCCTTACAAATCAGGAGTTATTCATGGACAAGATCTCTTATGCATATCTGATCTGAGATTATAGGGATTTAATACAATCCTACCGCAATTATATCTCTCATCAACAACAATAAATACAAGGCAATGTCAACCGTTCCAGGGTAATAGCTTTTTGGTTATTTGAGAATACATTGTTCCATTTAACTTATTAGCTCTATATACGTCGTACTTACTCTCACGCCCGAGGGTCTTCGCCGGAGACCATTCCGGCTAGTCATGGGTTCTGTTTTCAGGTCAGAAGTCAGGAGATTGATCTTGCAGCAGGACAGAGATTGATAACGGCACGATTCTTGCAGCATCAAGTATTTTTAATCTATTTATGAATCATTGTTGTTGAATCTACCATTCATAATGTAGTATTTTACTTGTTTTGTACATTGTAGACCCAAACCATCTAAATGATCCTACAAGACTTTCCATACACGATGTGCTTAAGAATGGAAGTCTAAATGGAGATAGTGGTTTGTTTATAACTATTTCTAGCATTGTCTTTCTATTACTTACTTTCAAATGTCTTTACTTTCTAAAATCATCTATTGATCCATTTTCTTTCAAGTTACCATGATACAAGTAACCCTAATCTCCAAGGATGAACTCATCTCTCATATTAAAGATGTGGTTCTAGGGATTATGGTCACAATGTTGATATAACTTCATTTCTTCCATTTTTTTTCCTAAAACGTGACAAAAGTTCAAGTCTAAACCTTCAAAAGATTTCTCATTTCTTTATTTGAAGCAAACAATCTCCATTGTTGTCTCTCAAGAAAAGCTCAAAACCACCATTGTTGTACTATCCTAGGATTTGGAGATGACAACCCTAGGATTGGACATTTGCCTTTTTTTTTGTTTTATGATCAATTTTCTGGACAGTTTAGAAGCTGTCACCTTTCTTTTTTAAAGTCCAATCGAAGTAACATCAAAAATTAAATGAGAAACAGAAAAATAGCATACTGCATATGGTCATCCGTACGGACCTCCTTGTAAAGGAGCACTGATCCGTACGGATCAGTTTGCAGGCTGTAACATTTGTTCAGTTTTTTCCAGATTGAGATTTGTTTTAAACCCTTTTTTATCAAAGTAAACAATTTTCTCTAAAACTGCACAATTTTCCCTTTTCTTTTAGTTCCCAAGTCACTTGATTTTAAAAACACACACACAATTTTCAAAAAAGCTTAGAAAGTCTCATAAATATGAGGCATTTCGGGTGAGCACTAAAATCTCTTCCCAGCATAGCATAACGTGACCTCCGAACTCAAGATCTGATATCAAAAAAGGCTTTTGTCAATGTTTTGGGCTCACAAAATGGCGTGGCGACTCTTTTTCAAAGAAATTCATCCGTTCAATCTTTAAAACATTTTCATTTTCCAAAAAAAGGAACTAAGTTGACGCGCTCGGGCGTCTCTGAATGTGTAATTTCACAAATGTCCGGATAGCAGTCCAAAATTGAAACAGACAATAACCTCTTGGGCAGTCAAACATTCCTCGACCTAGTAGGCTATAGAGCGGAGCCGCTTGTAATAACTCAAAGTAGATCCGCTCTTACCCCGCTTAATGTTAGCCATCTCAGTCAACCTCTTTTTTCACTCTCCGACAGTTGCAAAATGATCGAGGAATCTCCTCCTAATAACTTTCCAGCTATCTATGCTCCCTTTTTTCTGCTCACGGGACAATGATCAGGCTGTCCCTGAGAAAGGGCTGGCGAAAGCCTTGCAAAGTGTGTCATCTGCCTTGGTACCTCCATACTTCTCAAAATTAGGGATTTTAAGAACCGGATTGGGAGGTTGGTCAACAATCTACAGGGAGAAAGGACTAGTGGCACTAGTGTCCTCGCCATCAACATCCTTCTTCCCCATCCGCATCTCCATTTCATCAATTCTCTTGTTCAAGAGGAGGAACTCTCTCGCATCTATTCCCGTACCGCAATGAGAACTACGACTGGTTCTTTAATTGTCTCAGTGACCATTTACCCTACTTTGTTCCTCCTTTTGCTGGTGATTGACATGATTATCTCCATGTCCAGATGGTGTTCTGCCATTTAATTGCCTGGAATGGCGAGAAGGAGTTATGTTCTTCATGGGAGCTATCTCTAGTTCGGGAGGGGGGACTCCTACGATGAGGAGGGCTCCTATGACGTGGAGGACTCCTATACCGAGGAGAAGGATCCCGCCGGGAGGAGTTTTTTTCCTTTCATGGTTAAGTCTGGATCTCAAATCAGTCGAATTGACCTCTTGTTCCCTTTCATTTCATAAATGCATTGCAGTGTATCCATCTAACGGTGCAGCAGAGTTTTGCAATAAGTCAGTGGAAGAGATGAGCCTGCATCCTCTTAGGCTGTGTTCTGCCTCACCTGACTAGTTGTTGGTCGTCCTCCCCATCATCAATGGCGGTTGGGGTTCAGGGGGATCTCCACTACAGGCAGCTCATTATACCGCAGGTTCATACCTAGCGGCGGTGGTGGCGGCAGCCCACCATTGAGAGGCAGAGGAGGTGGAAATCCACCATTGATCTATGGAATTGTTGCTCCAGCGTTGCCATGAATTTCTTCCATAGGCTGATTATCCGAATTTGGTGTTATGATAACAGTATGTCCGTCTTCCATCAGATCTGTCGGAGCAGATATTTGGTTATTCAAGAGATAAAATTGATCGTTTCACGACAATGGAACCAAACTGATGATGCTAAAAACGTCGGACCAGTCCAAATGCAGTGGTTCAGATATATCCTGGATGCTTTAATAGCATGAAAAAGATGAACAAACGCGTAAACTAAGTCGAGGCTTCACCAGCAAAGACCCTCCGGCGTAAGAGTAAGTGTTAGTATTTTATAAGAACAAATCAATTGACAATAGTTTAGAGTCAAATAATGCTTTACCAGAAAATTGTGATTTATGGCTTATATTTATAAGTGTAGGAGATAGTGTCCTACCTTGGATACAAAGTTATGAGAGATAAGAAGTTAAATCTTAATTAGATTCTGATTTCTTGACGTCCTAATTGGAATAGAATTAGAACTGTGTTCTGTACGTATGTCGAGGAGGTGTGCTCCTCGACAAAGTCATCACAAGTTGCTGGTCGACATAGTGCCTATGCCGAGCGCGAGGAATGATCAAAGGTAGGAAAGCCCATTCTCTTTATCGCAAACGTAGCTTCTATTGTTGTAGACATGGTATCGGTCGACTTAGGCTTGTGCCTTGGCCTTGGCGGCATAGCTCAGTTCCCTGATCGTCCTAGTGATAAGACTATTTTCCTATGTCCGGGTCGACATGGTGACTTATGACGAGGAGAGTATAACGAGTATAGGTAGGGAATCTTATTCCCTATATCGTATTTATGACTTACGTATATTTTTTATTTGGCTCAATCTATTGAGTATTGCCCATTTTATAGTATATGGTTGTAATCAGTTTATACCGTTTAAGTGGGTTTTATTGTTTATTTTAGAAATAAAGTAAATTAAAAACACAAACTAAAAACCTAAATAAAAATCTTAAACCGAGGAGGAGGGAGTATGAACCATTAAACAAAAGCAAACTTAGTCAACGGCTACATTTTTACAAAAAAGAAAAAGGAGGTCTCAGCTTGCAAAATACGTATTGATTAAATGCTACTAACATAAGTAAGACCTATTTATTTTTTGTAGTGTTTTATGGAACGTCGTCGATCTAGTACTTATGTTTGCACGCTCATTATTATTTAAGTTCGAATGTGTATAAATATAATGGGTAAAATTCAGTCTTCACGTTTGAGGTTTGGATAAATAATAGCACCCACCCCTTTGTAGTCAACAAAGGACGAGCAAAACCATCAGGACTTGACCTGATGGCCAGAGCACTGGAACACCAACACGGTGGTCCTGGGTTCGACTCCCCCCAGTGAGTGGATGATTATCCCTCCCTAGTTAATATTAGGCGCCTCTGGGGGGATTTTAAGGAAATTTCAGAGAATTGAGGGACTTGTTAGTAAATTGACTTACAAAAAAAAAAAAAAAAAAAAAAAAAAAAAAACAAAGGACGAGCAAGGACACTAAATTTCCAGAAAAAAAAGAAAACCGGGTATAAATGTAAATATATTCTAAAGATTTTTACATCTAGTTAAGGTTATAATAACAAATTTGGGTATTTTTATTTCCCACTAAAGTGAAAATACTGATACTGGAATTAAATGGTATAGTTGTTTTATTTCGAGAAAAGTACCTTTTTGGTCCTTAAACTATTTTAATTGGGACATTTTAGTCCTTGAACTATTTTTTAAGCCTTTTTCATCCTTCAACTATTTTAATTGGGACCTTTTAGTCCTTCCATTAAAACTTCCGTCCATTAACCGTTAATTGGGACCTTTTCGTAAAAAGTTCTTTAGGCCAGTGACCTTTTAGATACTTAACTTCGTTGTGGAAATATTTCTTTATTTTATTTTTTACAAATTTGAACATTCATTTAGGCTTACAAAAAACAATTGTTTATTAGATCTATATGCTTTCTTTTTTTTTCTGCTTGTTCTTTTCTTTTTTATGATGGTGAATTCTGTATGTATCTCTTTCAAGTTTACTGCATTGCCTGTTTCATATTTGTATCAGCTAGTAAAGTTCTTTTCGCTTGAGCCTTTATTGCACCAAGATAGTTCTAACAAGAAGGAATTTTTACGTTTACTGATTTTGTTCTTTCGGTATGAATTGTTGAAAATAATTTCTACTCCATGACTTCAGCCATCAAGAAGCGAACTTGTGAATCTGTTTCTCCACCTTTCAAATATCCAAAGAAGTTGGGACATACTGTAAAAAATAGAGTCGAATTAAAAGCAAAGGATTGTACAAAGAAATTCAACCCGTGTATGGTCAGTCATTTCATATTAAGTATCTATCCGTCTCGATTTCCTTTCCTTCCTTCCAGAGCATTTAGAGATTTGAGCAATCGAAATTCTTTTGCAGCAAGAAGACTCCATTGGATCTCCAGAAGAGGCAGTTGTAGGACCAATCACAAAAGAAGAGAAAGAAGTGGTGGAGACTCTGTATGCCGTGGCTGGAATGTTTCCCAACCATGACAAGGCCAACAATAGTATTATTTTGAAAGAAAAACCTTCCGAAACAAAGTTTTTACCCGTGCCAGGTTTGCCTAATCTGATGGTCATAAATTATGTCGTCTAATATATCTGTTGGCTGTTTGGTATATTTTAAAGTTTAAACTGAAAAACATACTATTATATTCTGCAGCTCAAAAAGATGAAGACTGTAGATTAATTTGCCAGGCTATCGGTGCTGAGACTGCTGACAGTACGTCCAAGTTTGAGAGCCCACCTGAAGGAACTATGAAAATGTTGCCCGACAGCAAACAATTAGTTAAGGAAGTAGATAATTCTGCTCCTCTGGTAAATCTGCCTATGATATTTTCCTTCTCTAATGATGACTGAGAGGCCGTCATCCAAGCCCATGGCTAAGCTTCCTCCTTGGGTTGGCAAATGCAACTTGTGCCACACAGCCTTTAATTGAAAAGGTTATATAATAAGTATTTTGTCCGACTTTGAATCTGGTACTTAATTTGTAATTCCTCCGTCCCTAAATGAATGTTAAAATTTATAAAAAATAAAATAAAAAAATAATTACACAACGAAGTTAAGTACCTAAAACTAAAAGGTCACTGGCCTATAGAACTCTTTACGAAAATGTCTCAATTAACGGTTGATGGATGAAAGTTTTAACGGAAGGACTAAAAGGTCCCAATTAAAATAGTTCAAGGATGAAAAAGACTTAAAAAATAGTTCAAGGACTAAAATGTCCCAATTAAAATAGTTTAAGGACCAAAAAGGTACTTTCCTCGTTTTATTTCTAATTCATCATCTTTTAGAATAGAAATAAGGGAAATCTAATAATAAAAATAATAAAAAAACAAGTAATTATAAAGAAGGTGAAAAATAATTTCATTCCAAGTGAATATATGATTTCTTAAAGTGCTTGGAAATTATTGGTATAGTTTAAATATCAAATCATTAATATTTTAATCTTGATGCATTTTTTAAAATGTATTTGTTGTTTTCTTAGCTATAGTGATAATTTCTTTATACATTAGATATTGTAAAAAAAAATTGGTTTGAATAATGTTCTATGCCAAAAAATATAATAATAAAAAAAAATTGGCACCCAAATATTTTTTTAAAATTCGCCACTGTTTGTTGTTATAAATAAAAATGAAAAAAAAACCGAAAGAAAAGAGTTGACAGTGTTAATTGATCAAATTTTGGAAGTGGGCACTACTAAATTAAATCCTAAATTCAATACTCCCTCCGTCCCACTATACTTGACACTTCTTTTCATTTTGGGCCGTCCCACTTCACTTGACACCTTCAAAAAATAACCTAGTTTTTATATTTTTATATTAGATGGACCCCACCACTAATTCTCTCTCTTCGTTTTCCACCACTCAATTTATTCAACCAACACTACTATTTACCTCACTCATTCTCTCTCTTCATTTTCTACCACACATTTTCTTTATTTAATTGTTTCTTCTTAGTTTTCGTGCCCACTCCTTGGGTGTCAGCTATAGTGGGACGGAGGGAGTATATCACACGGATAATTGTACTCTTTTCGTTTGGTCTTTATCTTATTTCTTTTGAGGCACTCCACCTTCTGTATTGTATTGAAAAGCATGGTATTTCTTACCACAATTTCATTTGGTATATCCTATTGACTAAGGCAACCCTTTTAGAGCATCGTATACTCATGGAAGGAAAATGGTCCAATTGCTATAGTCTACGGTACTCTACGATATAGTGGCGAAGCTAAAAAAAATTATTAGAAATCCGTAAGGAGTATAAAATATCATATACTCATGTCACGGAGAGAAATGGTCCAATTGATATAGGTAAAGGTCCATGGCAACACTTTACATAGTGGTCTTTGTATTAGAAATTCATTATTAGTAAAATAAATGAAAAAGAAAAATAATTCAACATAAATTGATATGGCATGTTAGAAAAGGTTTATACAAATATCAAGGGAAGGAAAATGGTCCAATTGAGGCATTTGACTTAACATACGGATTACCATGCTTCTTACTCCACTCATCCTATAATAATTTGTACTTTTTGAGTTTGAAAGATATTAGTATATCTTTTTGGCTTTTAATGAATTTTAATGAAAATATACCTAGGTACCTTATTATTATAATTACATATCCTTGTAAACTCAGGGTACTACATATAAAAAATTACTATTTTGGTTTTCTGAAAAATAGATAATCATTTCAAAAAAATATTTTACCAAATGATAGTAGTCATATAGAGACGAAAAGTTTTACAATTCATATTCCTTGAGTTAAAAAATTTACTAAAATTTTTGTGACGTTAATAAAAGTTATGCCCCTCAAATCTCATATGGGTTTTGTTAGGATACCCTCTTCTTCAAGGGTAGCTTAACAAGTGACCCTATATTTTATGACCAAAATACCCCTTCATCTTGTACATAAACTAAAAATAAAGAAGGGTCACTTGTTAAGCTACCCTTGAAGATGGTATCCTAACAAAATCATATATATATATATATATATATATATATATATATATATATATATATATATATATATATATATATATATATATATATATATATCTATAGTATAAATCAAAGCAGTGGGCACTGTTCAATGAATAGTTCCATCCGCGAACTTTACCATTTTGCCCCCATTATTTTGTCACTTTCCCATTTTGCCCTCTCTTTAAAAAAAAATTTTTTTTTTTAAACACACACATACCCATGCTTTCTCTTTCTCCCTCTCTCTCTTCATTCAGTTTGAATTTCAAAATGGAGGAGTACTCTCTACGGTATCAAGTGGGTGTTTTATCATTTTGCCCTCACTATTTTATCCCTTTCCCATTTTGCCCTTAAAAAAAAAAAGAATTTTTTTTTAAGTTTAAAAAAAAAAATATCTAAAAAACAAAAAAAAAAATCAAAAAACGTGGCCTTGGACACGGGCTTAGGCTAGTATATATATATATATACTCCTTCCGTCCCACTTCACTTGGCACTAATTTCCATTTTGGGTCGTCCCACTTCACTTGGCACTGCCCAAAATGGAAAAGAATATTCATTATTTCCTCCACTCATTCTCTCTCCTACTTCACTTTTACACTCACAACATTCTCTCTCCTAACTATTCCTCCCACTCATTCTCTCTCCTGTTTAATTCTTCATACTCACAACATTTAACTTTTTCTCTTTCTTACATCACTTTTCCTTAATTCCTACACCCAAAAAGTTGGTGCCAAGTGAATCGGGACGGAGGGAGTATATATATACTTCCTCCGTCCCACCTCACTTAAGAAAACTTTCTATTTTGGGCGTCCCACTTCACTTAAAAATTCCCAAAATGAAAACCTTAAATCACTATTCTCTCCACTCATTCTCTCTCCTACATTATTTTAATACTCACAACATCATTATAATTAATATCCCCTCCACTCATTCTCTCTCCTATTTAATTTTTCACACTCACAACACTTTTTTCACTCATTCTCTCTCCTAATACTATAATAATATTCCTTAATTCCCGTGTCATTTCAAAATTTCCTAAGTGGACTGGGACGGAGGGAGTATATATATATATAAATCGAAGTACGATCATGAATCATAAGTCGGGCAAGGCCCAATGGATTGGGCTCAAAATATAGTTCATATAAGGCTCAAGTACGACATAGGGAATGAGCCTCCCTACCTATGCTCGTCACGCCTCGTCATTTTTCACTATGTCGACATAGACATAGCAGAGAGAATAATATGACCAATGCCCCAAATCGATATATGCCGACCTAGGCATCTTCATAAGCCGATGAAGGCATCATCAAAGGCGGACCAGCGCCACCTCGGCCAACACCAAGACAAGGGGAGTGGGCTTCCCTACCCATGTTCTCCTCTTCCTCGACATTCATACATGTCGACCAACATCATGTGTCGAGGAGCAAGCCTCCTAGGCATACGTACAGAAGACACTTTTAATCCTACTACAACAAGGACTGTGGGAAGTTATAATCCAAATAGGATTATAATCCTTCTCTCACACAACTTCTTATTCAAGGATGGAATCTATATCCTACCTCTATAAATAGAAGCCATAATTCACATAATTAAGGTGAACGCATCTTTTGACTCTCAACTTTTGTCAATTAATTTGCTCTCTATATCACACGAATACTTACTCTCACACCGGAGAACCTTCACCGGTAAAGTCTCGGCTTAGTTTACGTGTTTGTTCATCTTTTTCAGGCTATTCAAACATTCAGGATACAACGTACCTCTGGATTTGGGCTCATCCAAAGTTTTTGGCATCATCAATTTGGTTTCATTGCCGGGAAACGATCGTTTCTGATCTTTGAATAGCCGAAAAAAATCCTGCTCCATTCTCCTAATCCTAATGGAAGAAGGACACACAGCGAGTATCACTCCTGATCAGGCTAACTCTCTTGTGGAGGTGACACATGGCAACGCTAGGACTACTATTTCTCTTGCCAATGGGGAACTGCCACCTCCTCCACCATTAAACGATGGACTGCCCCACTAGGAATGAATCTACGTTCTAGTGGACAGCCAGTAATCGAGGTAACACTGCCAAACCCTCCCCATCGTCGACGACGAGGAAGACCTGTTGGTAGTCAACCGGGGAGGAATGCCGCACAGGAGGGCACTGTAGCTTCCCCTCACAGATTGATCGCAGAACTCTCTCGCATCACCAGATGGAGACTTTGCAACGCATTTATGAGACACAGATTGCCCTGCTGCAGTTAGACCCAGAGCACTCCCTAGCTGAATTCATAAGGCATACGTGGCCTGAAAATTCCCTATGAGGGGAAAGTCGTTTTGACAGGCGTGGTGGTCGGGGGAATAAAGAAAATCTTCCTCCTGGCCAAAATCTCCCTCATCATGACATTGCTGGTAGACCCAAGCAGAAACCCCTCCAAGATGTCCCTCCTCGTCATCAGGCTCCTGGACATGGAAATGCACGAAACAATGAAGATTTGAAAAATCATCTGAACAATCAGAGGGAACAGGAGGTTAATTCTGCTGACTTGAGAGCAAGGCTCAGTCATGCAAGGCAAAAAACCTCTCCTCGTCATAACCTCTCTCCTCGACATAGGAGTCATGCTAGACCTAGGAGCCCTTCTTGGCATAGGGGCTCTCCTCGTCACAGGACTCCCTCCTTGTCCAGAAATGGCTCCTAGGAGGGACAGAACACCTCCTTGTCATTTCAGGCCATTGAATGGCAGAGCACTATCTGGACACGGGAATAATCACCAGCCCCGCCCTTACACAAAAACTCCAAAAATGGAGCCCGCCCCGCCCTCGATAAACCAAAACCCGCCACACCCCGCCCCGTTTGCTCTATAATATTTAAAAAATCTCACTATTTCATTATGCAGAGCTATAAAAAAATAATTTTTTTCTTTCACAATAATAAAAAGCGTATAATATTATATGAAACTAAAATGTTATATTTCATCATCAAATCAAGGGTTTTAGATTAGAAATTACTTGGATAGAGGCGGTGAGATTTTTGCAATTAATAGGATAGACATGGACAAAGCTGTAGAATGTCATTTGACATTGTAAATTCAAAACATACCACGTCATCATCCAAATTTCCCTCAAATTTCAAAATTATATATCTCAATATAAAGTCGAAAAGAAATTCGAGAATATTGTTTTTCTTGTCTTGACGAGACTAATCAAACTACGTCCTTGAAGATAGGGTTTTGAAAAAAATGTTGAACTGTATTCTTAAAATACACATGGATTATGTAGCTACATAGCTACTAAATCCATGTGTATTTTTGAACACTGCACTTGAATTCAGTAGCTCATAAGGTGCTGAATCCATGTGTATTTTGAACATTACACATAGATTCAGTAGCTAGTTAGCTAATGAATTCATGTCTATTTTTGACCATTGCACTTGGATTCTGTAGCTAATTAGCTACTAATCGAAATGTACTTTGAACATTGGATTGAGTAACTAGTTAGCTACTGAATCCATGTGCACTTTGAACATTGCACATGGATTCAATAGCTAGTTTGCTACTGAACCCATTGGTATTTTTTAATATTGTACTTGGATTCAGTAGCTAGTTAGCTTCTGAATCCACGTGTATTTTAGAACATTGCACTTGAATTCAGTAGCTACTTAGCTAATGAATCCATATGTATTTTGAACATTACATTCAGTAACTAGTTAGCTATAAAATCCATGTGTATTTTGAACATTGCACATGGATTCAGTAGCTAGTTAGCTACTCAATTCATGTGTATTTTGAACATTACACTTCGATTCATTAGCTACTTAGATGTTGAATCCATGTGTATTTTGATCATTGCAAATGGATTCAGTAGTTACTTAGCTATTGAATCCATGTGTATTTTGATCATTGCACATGGATTCAATAGCTATTTGTATTTTGAACATTGCACATGAAATCAGTAGCTAGTTAGCTACTGAAACCATGCATATTTTTTAACATTGTACTTGAATTCAGTAGCTAGTTAGCTACTAAATTCATATATATTTTGAACATCACACTTGGATTCATTAGCTATTGAATCCATGTGTATTTTAATTATTGCACATGGATTCAGTAGCTACTTAGCAATTGAATCTATGTGTAACATTACACATGGATCCGTGAGCTAAATTCATGTATATTTTGAACATTATATATGGGTTCAGTTAGCTACTGAATCCATGTGTATTTTGACATTGCACATGGATTAAGTACCTAGTTTGCTACTGGATTCATGTGTATTTTTGAATATTTCACTTGGATTCAGTAGCTAATTAGCTACTGAATTCATATGTATTTTGAACAGTGCATTAAATAATTAGTTGGCTACTAATTTCATGTGTATTTTGAACATTTCACATGAATTCAGTAGCTAGTTAGTTACTGAAATAATAATATTCAAAAATACCTCTTTTGATTGTCTCAAAGTAATCATTAAAGTCCCAAGATGAAACTCACTTGTTATATTTATAACAAATTTTCAATTATCCATTTACTTCATTTTCTTTCTCATATTCTGCCATATACACTCATAACTCATCATTTTTTTTTACCTTTTTCCTTATTTATTATGTCAAGTAGGGCAGTAAACGAGTCGAGCTCAAACGAGTTTTCTGTGCTCGAGCTCGAGCTCGTTTATTTCTTCTCGAGTTCGAGTTCAATCGGTGGTTCGAACTCGAGCTCGATCGAGTTCGAGTTGTTCGCGAGCTACTCGCGAGCTACTCGCGAGCTTCTCGAGTCGATCTCGATTTCGAGCTTAAACGATTCGAGTTCGAGTTTGATCTTTTTTGGAAACAAATTTTCGAGCTTAACAAGTTTATTTCGAGTTCGAGCTTAACGAGTTTATTTCGAGTTCGAGCTTAACAGTTAATTTTTTAACAGATTTCGTTAACTTTGTATGTAGTATATTAATTATTTTTTTTCAATTTTTTTGGATAAATAAGACTATTTTAGACTTAAGTTTACTACATACATTTTTTGCAAAAAGGTTTATAAAAAAGTTATGAATTTTGAAAGAAATAAAACTTAACAGTTTTTTGAAAAAAGTTAAACTTTTATTTTTTTTCAATTTTTTTTTGGATAAGTAAGACTATTTTAGACTTTTGTTTACTACATACAATTTTTGCAAAAAGTTATATAAAAAAAGTTATGAATTTTGAAAGAAATAAAACTTAACTTTTTAAAAAGAAATGAAAGTATATAAAAGAAAAAAGGGACGGTACCCTTAAAATTACAAAGAGGGGAACAACCAACCTTACCCTTTTATAAATAAGGGGGGACATTTAGTAGACTAGTAGTAGTAGTGGTAGTAGTAGTAGTGGTGGTAGTGGTAGTAGACTGTAGTGGTAGTAGTGGTAGTGGTAGTAGTAGTAGTGATAGTAGTGGTGGTAGTGATAGTGGTGGTGGTAGTGGTAGTGGTGGTGGTGGTGGTGGTGATGGTAGTAGTAGTAGTGGTAGTAGTAGTAGTGTTGGTGGTTGTGATAGTAGTAGTAGTAGTGGTAGTAGTGGTGGTAGTAGTAGTAGTGATAGTAGTAGTAGTGGTGGTGGTAGTGGTGGTAGTAGTAATAGTAGTGGTAGTAGTGGTGGTAGTAGCGATAGTAGTGATAGTAGTGGTGGTGGTAGTATGGTAGTACTAGTAGTGGTAGTAGTGGTGGTGGTAGTGGTGGTAGTAGTAATAGTAGTGGTAGTAGTGGTGGTAGTAGCGGTAGTAGTGGTAGTAGTGGTGGTGGTAGTAATGGTGGTAGTATGGTAGTACTAGTAGTGGTAGTAGTGGTGGTGGTAGTGGTGGTGGTAGTAGTAATAGTAGTGGTGGTAGTGGTGGTAGTAGTGGTAGTAGTGGTGGTGATAGTAATGGTGGTAGTGTGGTAGTAATGGTAGTAGTTGTGGTGGTAGTGGTATTAGTAGTGCTGGTGGTAGTGGTGATAATAGTAATAGTAGTGATAGTAGTTGTAGTGATAGTAGTGGTGGTAGTGATAATAACTTTTTAAAAAACTTTCCCAACTAAAAAAAGTCCAAAAAAGTTCTCTTTATCAAAAAATAAATAAAATATATATATATATATATATATATATATATATATATATATATATATATATATATATATATATATATATATGTGTGTGTGTGTGTGTGTGTGTGTGTGTGTGTGTAAATGAAATAAATGTATAAAATAAAAAATCAAGTTACTGACGAGCTTCACGAGTCGAGTTCGAGTTCGAGCTGATCACAAACAATGAAAAATTCGAGCTTTTATCGAGTTTATCGAGTCGAGCTCGAGTCGAGTCGAGTTCGAAACGAGCTTTGTCGAGCTCACGAGTCGAGTCTGTTCGACTATAATATTTCACGAGTTAAAATTCTTGTTCGAGCTCGAGCTCGAGCTTCAACTCAAGCTCATTCGAGTCGAGTTTTTTCGACTCGAGCTCGAGTCGAGTTTGAGCAACTCGGATCGCATAACAGCCCTAAATTGTCAAGTTAATTTTTGTAAATCACTATATTACTATGCACAATGATACGGAGCAAGTATGTGTTTCTTTGAAAAAAAAATATAAATGGAGAAAATAATGATGTCACAACTCCTTGGACAACATGACCAAAATAAGACCAAAATAAGTGGCAACACTTAATTGGATTGTGCCCATGTTGTTAGAAGTGGAAGTAGAACGGTACCGTATCATATACGCACATATGGGAGATAAATGGTCCAATGGTGTAGATACAGTTAGCTGATAGCAGGTAGTGTAGTGGTATATTAGGGGCCGTTTGGTTCGCGGAATTGGCCATTTAGCGATAGAATGAAATGGTCAATTCCGTTTGATCCATTCTTTTGCCGTGTTTGATTCAAAATTTTTATTCCTTCGAATTAATCAATTCCTTGGCTTGATGGAATTTGTCATTCCCTCCAAATATGAGAGGAATGGCCAATTCCCTTGACAATGAAATTAAAAAAAAAAAAATTATGAACAAAATACCCCCACCTACCCCCACCCCCTGCCTAAATAGTGCTTATACTACGACTTTAGTTTATGTTTGATAATATGTGATCTACTTAGTTATATACTCCATTCGTCCCACGTGAATGGACACTTATTTCCTTTTTGGGACGTCCCACGTGAATGGACACTGCCCAAAATGGAAAAAAATATTCACTATTTCCTCCACTCATTCTCTCTCCTACTTCACTTTTACACTCACAACATTCTCTCTCCTAACTATTCCTCCCACTCATTCTCTCTCCTATTTAATTCTTCATATTCACAAACACCTCCTCCACCTATTTCTCTCTCCTACTTTTCCTTAATTCCCACACCCATAAAGTTGGTGTCCATTGACATGGGACGGAGGGAGTATACAATACAATAAATATTTATTCTTTTAAAGATTAGAAATAAAAAATAAAAGTAGTATTGCATAATTAAAAGGTACGATTTAAAATAAATAATCAAGTTTTATTTTTATTTTTGCTATTGTTTAAGAGCATATTTTTTATAATTCACTTTGTAGACTAATGGGGTTAATTTTAAAAATCAATCCCTATAATTTTAAAAGTTACTAATTGAATTTCAAATGAATGATTGTGATTGGTGAATGATGAAAAAATGACCAATGATATTGTGCCACTTGGAGTTTTGTAGGAGCTTGAAAAACTTTTACTATTATATAGTATAGTAGATTTATAATGATATATCAATAACAAGTTTCAGATTTTCGTTACATATTTATTCTAAGGCCTTATTTTCTTGTGGATAATTTTTTTGGATTGTGATTTAAATTAATTATATTTTTTTTACCCAAATAGAAGATTCTAAATTGTTGTTTTTGTTTTTCATATGATCATTACAAACTGTTGTGCAATCGCAGCGGAAGCAAGAACACAAAACTCAAGAACACACACAAGCAATCAATAGGGAAATCGAAAGAGAAAGAGAAGAAATCAATTTTGGGGTTGAACCTTGTTTTCTGTATTATGTGTATAATCGTACGTCTCTGTTACATGGTTACAAAACATATATATATGCTTTAAAAACCCTAGCCCAACAGAGAGAAAAATAACCCAGAAAACCCAAGGCCCAAAACCCCCCGTCACTTGAGGCGCCCGCCCCAAGAAACCCAGGCGCCCGCCTGGCGGTGTGCTATGCCAGGCTGCTCCCTCGGCAGACGATGCGCTCGCCTAAGCAGGCTCCATGCGGCCGCCTCAAACCAATGACGCTATGGCTCCATCTTCTGTCCATCAGGCGCTCGCCTCACTCTATGTGGGGCGCCCGCCTCAAAGCAAAAGAACCAGCCATGAACAAAATGAGCCACATCCAACAATCTCCACCTTGGCGAGTGTTCACCCAAACCAACAGAAGATACAAGGAACCAGCTCGAACCTCCCCATCTCTAACAGCTAGAAATATGCAACAAGTCCAAACAATGCTTGAACTTGTCAGTAGTAACCGGCTTCGTCAACATATCCGCGACATTCTCCGTAGTGTGAACCTTCTCTAGCACCACCTCACCCATATCGATCAACTCCCGAATCTTGTGAAACCGAACGTCAATGTGCTTCGACCGTTGATGATAAATGTGATTCTTTGCTAGAAATATTGCGCTTTGACTGTCACAAAGCAACTTCACTCCACCTTGCTCGATGCCCAACTCGTTGACCAAACCCCGAAGCCATAAGACCTCCTTTGCAGCTTCAACCGCTGCCATATACTCCGCTTCCGTTGTAGACAAAGCAATGATAGATTGGATCATAGATCTCCAACATATGGGTCCACCACCAAGAGTAAACGCATAACCCGTAGTCGACCTTCTCCGATCCAAGTCACCCGCATAATCTGAGTCAACATACCCCACAACTGAAAGCTCCTCACTCTTACCTCCAAACATGATGCCATAATCCATAGTGCCCTTCAAATATCTGAGAATCCACTTAACTGCTTCCCAATGCTTTGTTTGCCGGATTCGCCATATACTTGCTAACCACACTAATGGCTTGCACCAAATCTGGCCTCGTGCAAACCATAGCATACATGAGACATCCCACTGCGCTTGCATAGGGAACCTTTGACATCCTCTGAATTTCTTCAGTCGAACTCGGGGAATCTGAGGCAGATAAACAAAAATGACTCGCCAATGGTGTCTTCACAGGTTTTGCATCCCGCATATTGAACCTCTCCAACACCTTCTCCACATATCCGGCTTGAGACAGCCACAATCTCCTAGATTTTCTGTCTCGGCGAATCTCCATCCCAAGAATCTTCTTGGCTTTCCCCAAATCCTTCATGTCAAACTCTCTACTCAACAAGGCCTTCAACTGATTGACCTCGTTCTTACTCCTACCTGCGATAAGCATATCATCCACATACAGTAACAGAAAAATACAAGAACCATCATCAAGGCTCTTCACATAAACGCAGCAATCATACTCACAACGCTTGTAGCCAATACGTGCCATGTAGGAGTCAAACCTCGTATACCACTGCCTCGGAGACTGCTTCAGCCCATAAAGTGATTTCTTCAATCTACAAACCAAACGCTCCTGCCCGGGCTCCGTGAACCCATGTGGTTGCTCCATGAAAATCTGCTCATTCAACTCACCGTGTAGAAACGCAGTTTTCACATCCATCTGCTCCAACACCAAATCATAGTGCGCTACAAGACCCAACACAATCCGAATGGAAGTATGTCTCACAACAGGCGAAAAAATCTCATTATAATCCACCCCCTCTCGCTGCGAATACCCCTTTGCTACCAAACGAGCCTTGAACTTTTCCCCCTCTTTTTCTGATACTGCCTCCTTACGCTTGAAGATCCACTTGCAACCAATAGCACGCTTCCCTTTAGGAAGCTTCACCAAATCCCATGTATCATTCTTGTACAGTGACTCCATCTCCTCCGCCATAGCGATTTACCCACTTGTCCTTTTCCGGACTGTTTATAGCCTCCTTAAAAGTACTCGGGTCTCCACTACTAAGAACAAGAACATATGAAGCCATGTCTTCAAATCCATACCTGACCGGTGGCTTGATTACTCTCTTAGGTCTCCCAACTGAAGTACTAGCCACTTCTTGTGTAGGTTCCTCTGACTCCGGAAGAGTGAGATCCGCATCAGTATTATCCTCACGTAGCTCCACCTCAATAACTTGCTTCTCGCCCCCCTTGCTTTCTGGCACCTTCTCCTTATCATCATGAGTACACTTCAACATAGCCTTTTCATCAAAGACTACATCCCTACTAATCACCACCTTGCTTGACTTGGGATCCCAAAGCTTGTATCCTTTCACACCTGTTTCATACCCGAGAAAGACACACTGTTTTGACTTTGGGTCAAGCTTCGACCGCTCTTCACCAGGAATATGCACATAGGATGGACACCCAAACACCCGGATATCGGTGAAGTCTACCTCATTACCCGTCCATACCTCCTCCGCAAACCTGTTATCCAAAGAGACTCTAGGTGATCTGTTAATCAAGAAACATGCCATACTCACCGCATCAGCCCAAAAGTTCTTTGCCAATCCCGCATTGAATCGTAGACACCTAGCCCTTTCCGCAATAGTTCTGTTCATCCTCTCAGCCACACCATTTTGCTGTGGTGTCTTGCGTACCGTGTGTGAATGTGGTGCCCAAATTTTGTTGGATTCACGCGAGTTTGAAGACATCCGGTTTAATTTGAAAAACGGAGTCGTCACGCCATTTTGATTACCTCAAAACTTTGAAAAAAAGGTTTTTACTTGGGTTCGGAGGTTAAGTTACCCCTTGGGAAGAACGTTTGGCGTTCACCCAAAGTACCTTGCCGGAGCAAGTCTCCCAAGATTTCAGTAATCGTGCTTGCTTGCGTGCTTTCTTGTGTGCATGTGTTTGAAAATAAGGAGGGAATGTCCCAAGTTGTCTTCCGGACGTACAAACCATTTGTTGGTTGTCGCTCGGGATTCCTTGGAATTTTATGTATTTGTGTAAGTGCTCCAATTTGAGCTTGTTAGAATTTTCGTTAGAAAATTAACGAAAGTTATAACATTTCTAACAATTCCTAACAATCCTAAATTTTCTAACAAAGTGAGGGTAAAATGGGCATTGTTTTTTAAGGTTAAACCTCAAAAAGAATCTCAAAAAGCAAAACAAAAGAAGAAAACCAAATATAGCAATGGCTGGAAACAAAAAACTGGCTGTTAATTTGAATTTTGAAAAGAAATATTCTTCTTGTCCAAAGCTGGAGCTGCATTTAATGAACAGTGCACGCCAAGCAGTCCCATCCGCGCGGACATCTTTGTAATTTTCAGAGGGCTATAAATTGAGCCCTCCAGTCACAAAAATGAGGAAAAACACATTTTGCACCGAACCTCTGGCGAAATATAGAGAGAAAACAGTGAGAATTCACTTGAATTGTCACCATTTTCTCTCCAATCTTTCCCAACTCATACTCATCCACTCACTCTCATATTAAAGCCCCAAACACTCATACACTCAAGCCAAACACTCAAGAACACAAGGAAGATTGGTAAACCCTCCTCTTCCTAACCCTAAATCTCATCCATGCATGCATCTTCAAACTACAAAATGTAGTTCTTTCATCTTCTTGCTCTAGATCTAAGAAGATCACCATGGAAGACCATCTCCATGGATGATCTTCTACAAAGATCAAAATTATTTTCAAGTTTTCTTACTTTCTCACAAAGAAAACTCATTTTCAAAACCCTAAAAACCATTTTCAAGCATAAAATCTCATTTTCAAAGGATAAAAATCCCCTTCCCAAGCAAATGAAATGCTTAATCCTAATGTACCCCAAGGATGGTTTGGTATAGTTGATTCACCACTAAAATGTCTAGTGATCACTAACCAAAATCTAGGGAAATGGGGACAAGCATGGATGCAAAACCCCCTTTAAAATCACATTTTCTTTCTTGAGAAGTTGCTGTCCAGTAGCAATTTTCCCAGACCTCAGTCCATTGTCTTAATTTTTGGACACAGATGAACTTTGAATTTAGTGTTGACTAAAAAATACTTTTTGTATCCAACATCCAGAGCTTTCCAGACATATTTTTACTTTATTTTTTGGGTGAGTAAAACTCCTCTTTTCAAATTTTCTTTCAGAGGCTAGTTCATCAGCTTCTGGGAATCCAGATCTCATATCTGAGGTTTCCAGAAGGTTTTGACCCCTCAAATCTTCTCCAAAATGGAAAATTCCTTCGCACAAACTTTATTTAAGGTATCTAGAACAACTTTAATTCTCTGAGTTTATCCAGATTATGAAGTTTTAAGACCCTTGAATCCATTTCAAAATCAAAGGTCCACTGCCTTTTTCCTTCTGGCAGAAATGGCCCTCAACTTCAAAAGGTCTTTTGAGTACCAAATCTCAATCCAAAAATCTTCCAAAAAATCATGGGATCAGTTTAAAGTCTTAAAAAGATATCCCAATTTTTACTTTTCTGAGTTTCAACTTATTTTGGCCAAAACACACACACACACACACACAAATGATTTTCAGCTTGGAAAACTCGTTTTACGAGGCGCGTCGGGTGCACACTAACGTCCTTCCCGACGCGTAACATGACCTCCGAACCTAAATCTCTGATCTCGGGCTTTTTTCAAAGTTTTGGCCCTCAAAATTAAAATGGCGTGGCGACTCCGTTTTCGTTGATTTTTTCTTTTAAACAAAAAATGGGAAAATTTTCGGATACACATCATCACAGTGGCGACTCCGCTGGGGACTAAGCTTTTTTTAAAAAAAATGGTATTTGGTATATTGGTGGAAACCACTAAATTTCCCGTTATCGCCTCCTAACACGAGTCGGGGATAAATTGTTGTCTAACAATCCCACGTACCGGTATCACCGTTTTCAAAAAAAAAAGCTTTTGAGGGTCAAGCTTCCGTCCCGGCTTTGAAAATCATTTTTGTGTGTGTGTTGATTTTTGCGCAGTTTTCATGTTGTTTTGGCCGCCTCGGAGAAAGTCAAAATTTTGACTGTCGGAATAATGTCCCTAACTGTCGGAATTTTCGTGCTTACGTGCTTATGTGCTCATTAAAAATTTCAAAAAAAATTCAAAAAAAAAAAGATTTTCAAAAAAAAAAGAAGAAGAAAATTCTCAAAAAAAAAAAAATCATGCATCATATTTTTAAGACACATAAAAAAATTTCTATTTTACTCGTAAAAGAATATAGATCGCTTGCACACTACGCGCACATGACCGTACACCGCACACTACGTCCCTAACCCGGGAAATCCTTGTCGCGGTCCGTTTGGTCTTATTACGCCTCTCGGATGAGCACAGACTACCCAAACATCCCATGGAGCCTCGTGTCGACCATGCACTTGTCCGTGACACACTTTGTCCGAGACCCGGCTGGTTTTTAGTCTGGTCTCGTGTCATGCCCCGTCCGTGTATAGACCTTTCCTTTCAAGCCTTTGTCGGCATACCGACTCAATATCTTTCTGGGACCCTAATCGCCGAAGTTCTGCCGGTTTTCCGCCGCAGACTTTGACCAAGATATTGACCGGCGCCTTGACTTCGGCTCGATCGGGCACAAATTATACACCGACTCCCAAAGATTGACACCGAGTCATCAAGGATTAATGAATATTCCATGCCTAATTACGGCTTAACCGACGACAAGTCAAGATCAATCGTGGACATTTATCACCCAAATCATGCCGACTTTTCGTCGAGCCCTGACATGATCTTGACTTTTGACGTCGGCCTTGTCCGTAATTTACATCGAATGCTCGTTAAGACTCGATTACCCGCCGACTTTTAGGATCGTTTTTCTTTCGGTCGGTGGGACCCGCTTGCCCTATAGGACCCTCGCCCGGGCCGTCCACCCCGGGAGGTCGAAATACAGTGGAATACGAGGGGCTTATAGACGTAGTGACGGGGCCCACCGATCCAGAATCGAGTAGTTTGCGAAAAAGAAGAGCAATCTTTTCCAACCGATTAGGTTAATAAAACATGTTTTAAGTAAACGTGAACAAATAATCGCATGTTGCATGAGCCTAAAGCCCAAACACCTACCCTCCTTCCATTCCTGCACATCTCGAACCTTCATGTCCTTTCCCCGCAGCCTCCGCACAAAGCTTGGTTTCTGCACCGGGTCACCGTTTGATCAATTGGGAAGAGTCAAGCGCATCGTCGCCTTCACCGTTTGTTCCGACTCCGGGTTTCGTAATGTCTCGCATCGCCCGGTAATGATGGGGATAACGTTGCTCCGTCCTCCAAAATCCCTCGCATGCACTCGCATTGGATCCAGCTTGGTAGAACAGATGAGACTTCGACATGAGGCTCAAATTGATGACCTACTAGGGTAGTCGCAAGTCATGGTTTGACTATCGCCCCAATTCCGATGGCACTTTTACCGCAAAGAAGGAAGAGGGTTCTCCTCCTCTTCTTAATAGTCCCTGATACATCAAGATGCTACCCCAAGATTCCTATGTTTCCACCGCCGGACTCCCGCCCGCCGACTTACAGGCAACCGGCCCCCAAACAAGCAATCGTGGACGAAAGAGTTCGGTATACCGTCAGCTGTCCCCTCTCAAAGTGATGATCCCACAAATATCCCGAGTGATGAAAATCGAGAGACAGCTTGAAGAAATATGGTCGGCCCATCAAAGCCCCGGAAGAACGCTGCAACGTACATACAGGCCTGGATGGAAGAGGCCACACGCCACTTCGGGACCTTAACAATATCCCAACCGACCGGGGCTACCCCGAAGGACAAACATGTGCCCGTTCCCCGGACCTCAATATCTCTCATTATCCGGCGGAGTCCGATCACTCGCTACCGACGAGCCCACAGCCAGATCCCCCTGACTCAGCCCACTCAAAGTCATTCCAAAGACCGCCAACCCGAGGTCCCAAATCCGCCACCACCGTAGAACACATTTGGTGGGATATTTGTGATCGTCCCGATTGCCTTGAAAGGGACTATCAGACTGGATACACGAGGACCGTCCTCCTAAGAAAAAGAAAATTTCCTCCCAAAGAAAATTGAAGGAGAGATTCGAGGCCGGTGATAACAGGTGTGGGAACGCTCGGGGAGCCATCTGGGGGTTTGATTATTATGTACTCTACTCCGCCGCCTTTCCCCAAAGCAAAAAGGGGTAAAAGAGCGTAAAAGCCTTGCCAACGACGAGTTGAGACTTTCGGATACCGCAGTACCGTGCAACGTAAGTCCAACCCCCTCGGGTCGCCCAAGGTTCGCTTTGTCCAGCTCCCGAGTATACACCGATGAAGAAAAACCGACGCCGGCCTCGGCGCCCCACTCAATCAACATGTTGATCGGGGATGGCAACCGCCACAAAAGGCATCAAGATAACCTGTGGGCTTCGGCAAAGACTCTACCTCGCAAGAAAAAGGCACGAAGCGACGTGTTTAATGACTCTCTATCCCGAGACAAGGACCAAATCTATGATCATCACCTATATGGGAGTATGATCACCTTCGCGATGAAGATTTGCCAAGAGATGTCTCCCAACACAATGAAGCTTTGTACATCACTATTCGGCTCAACACCATGTCACTCCCTAGGGTATTAGTGGACAATGGATCATCGGTAAACGTCCTTCCCCTCAGGCGTGATGAGGGCCCTCCGCATAAATGAAAGGCGCGTGATCCCATCTACCCTGACCGTCAAAGCCTACGACGGTTCGTCTCGTCCCATTCTCGGGGACGGTGACTTTGGAACTCCGGTACGAAACCCAAATGGTGCCCGCAAAGTTCCATGTAATGGATATCCCCTCCGAGTTCACAAACTCTACTAGTGGCGCCTCGTTGCATCACATGAAAGCCATAGCCTCCACTCTCCACCAATGCGTCAAATTCATCAACCGCAGGAGACCTTGAAGTCATAAGGGGTGACAGGCTTCCTCATAGGGAACGAAGCCGAAACAATAGCCAAGAACGCCCACAGCCAAACACCGGGCTACATCCTTCAAGAGGCAAGTCTCGCCAAAGCATCCTTTGGAATCCAATGATGCCAACTATGTCGACACACTCAAGCGAGCAGACTCCGAAGAAGTTCGATTCATCAAATTTAATTGCTATTTCCAACACTTGGAGGCGTATCGAAGGAAACGCCGAACACCGCCATGATACAGCACACAAGTCCCCGATCCTCAATCACGTATTTGTCCGCATTCTCGCAAACCCATTCTTTCGCCTCGCCGGCGAGGAGATTTTCATGATAAAAGTCGGCAAACACCGACGCACTCGGCTCGAATCTATGAACGTCGTGTGGGACGTCCTCCTTGCCGAACTACCCGTCGAGCCTTTCCGCCGAGTATGGGACATGAGATTTTTCTAGCAGCCCCACCGAGACGCAATACGTCCTTACATCCGGATTGAGCGGTCGGATTGTGAGGAAACGGAAATCCCTGTGATTGAGGAAGATCCCTACATCCACATGCTCGCCTTTCGACGCCAAACACAATTGATTCTCGGTTCGTACAAAGAGATGATAGCAACGATCGAAGAGGGAGCACAGAGACCATGCCTTTCCCGGGCCGTGAAGCCACCAACAGCGATGCCGCTAAAGAATTGGGAAACTCTCTCGTGCCCGTCCGCGACCAAAGAGGAAATGATCACCAAGCTTGGATTGGTCCCCCGTCCTTTCGTGTCAACCTTTGTAAAGTCCTCCGAGTCTCTCATTGTTGAAGTTCGAGTCTCTCGAGTCGTCCGATGGCCTTACGCCCGAAGACTACGAAGTGCAGAGCGAACGTTGTATTCCCCTTCGTCTTCAATGAAATGATGAACCTTTCGAGTATCCCTTAATTGCCGCTTTAACTAATGATGAATTAACTAATAATCTAAAAGCTTGATTAATAACGATTCACTAGATGAAAAGGGACACATTAAATGAACAATATATCAAAGAAATCTTTAAGCAGGTTGTCCGGAAAGAGGAAAATCGAGCCCAAGCCGCCGAAGAGATTTTGACGAGTGTGAATCTGGGAACCGCGGAAGAGCCTAAAGAGACGCAGATTGGTAGTTTCTTCGAAGGGATTGAAAGGGTTGCCCTAATCGAGCCGCTAAAAGAATTCGTGGATGTGTTCGCATGGTCCTATAAAGATATGCCAGGCCTCGATCCTTCCATAGTTGAGCACCGAATACCGCTCGACCCGAAGTCAAGCCGCAGCGTAAGCTAAGAAGAATTAAGCCCGAATGGTCCTTACAAGTGAAAGAGGAAATAGAAAAGATGCTCGGGCGGGTTTCATCGGGGTCATTGAATACCCAACATGGCCGTCCCAACATAGTAACGGTGACCAAGGCCAACGGAAAAATCCGATGCCGCGTAGACTTCGGTGGATCGAACAAAGCTACCCAAAAGACGATTTCCCTCGCCAAACATCGACATTTTGGTAGATTCCACGGCCAACCATGAAGTCAAATCCTTCGTCGACGGTTTTGCCGGCTACAACCAAATCAAAATGGCGAGAAGAAGATCAAGCCAAAACAGCCTTTACAACCCCTTGGGGCACATACCGCTACACGGTCATGCCATTCGGACTAAAGAATGTCGGGGCTACGTATCAAAGGGCAGCTACACTCTGCTTTCATGACATGATCCACAAAGAAATTGAGGTCTATGTGGACGACATGATAATACATTCCAGAGGATCGATGGCCAGCACTTTGTTGATTTGAGAAAATTCTTCGGCCGCCTCCGAGACCACAAAGATGAGACCGAATCCACCAAGTGCACTTTCGGTGTAAGACGAGGTAAGGTACTAGGATATATGGTGACAGAACGGGGAATCGAAGTAGATCCCCGTAAAATCAAGGCGATAGTTGAAATGAAGCCACCCCGGACACCGACGAAGTGAAATCCTTCATGGGAAGATCGCAATACATAAGCCGCTTTGTAAATCACCGACCTCGATCTGCGAGCCGATCTTCAAGTTGATGAAGAAAAATGCCTACACAGAATGGACCCCGAGAATGTCGGCTTGCCTTTGAACAGATTAAGGCATACCTTGTGAATCCCCGATTCTCTCGCCCACCACATCGGCAAAAGCCACTCTTGCTATATCTAACCTGTCACGGATACAAGAATTGGGGCTATGCTAGCTCAAGAGAAGAAAGATTCCAAAGTCGAAAACGCCATCTATTTCGTAGCGTAAAGCTCCAAGGAAGCGAACTCAATTACTACGCTTGCGAGAAGACTTGCGCAGTTTGGTCTCAGGTAGTGGGAAAGTTGAAACACTACATGCAGTCTCACCCGATACATCTTGTTTCAAGGATAGACCCCATCAAATATCTGCTCGACAAGCCTTCCATCTCCATGAGATTGGCAAAATGGTCGTTCTTTTTGGCCGAATATGACATCACTTATGTTTCAAGGAAATCCGTAAAAGGACGCATAATGGCAGAACATCTGGCCGATTTCCCAAGTGATGAGTCTCGAGGACCTGAACCTCAATTTCCCGATGATGAAATCTTCGCCCTAGAAGGAGAAAATCACTGGCAACTCTTCTTCGACGGAGCGTCGGGATAGGAATGCTTCTGGTCGATCCTACTGACGAACACACCCCCATAGCAGTAAGGCTGAACTTCGAAGTCACCAACAACGCTGTTGAATATGAAGCTTGCATAGCTGGGTTGGAAGCCGCCCTTGAAAGAAATATCAAGGAATTGGAGGTGTATGGTGACTCTGCCCTCATCATCAATCAGGTCTCTAACAAATGGAAGACCGTTGATCCGGGTTTGCAGAAGTATCATGCTTACATGGAAGAACTAGTGGCTCAATTCAAAGAAATCAGCTTTCATTACCTGCCAAGAGATCGAAACAAGTTCGCAGATGCTCGCTACACTAGCCTCTCTTGTCGAAATACCGAAGGAAAGTCTCGTTAAACCATTCGTAGTCGGGAGAAGAGAAAACCCCGCCTATTGCTTCGAAATTGAAGCGTAAGCCGAACCGATCAATGATCCCCGGTACACTCAGTATTTACCAATACCCGAAGGATGGCGAGGCCTCTTTCAAAAATGAAGAGGGGAATATAAAGAAGGAATCAAAGCGAAAAGTCTCTCGGCTCACAGCGGCTCGCCTCCCATTATGTTCTTTTGGGAAACATGTTATACAAAAACGTTATCAAGGCCCCCTCCCGCGATGTATCGGCAAACAAGAGGCTACCGAACTCATGAAAGAAATACATGGTGGTACTGCGGCCCTCACATGAATGCTCGAGCTCGATGCAAATCATACCGAGAATGGGGTACTTTTGGATCTCCATGGAAACCGAGTGCATCCAAGTTCGTCAAAAGCCGCGACAAATGTCAGCCGATACTCAAATCTTAATCACTTGCCTCCTCACGAGTTATCTTGCGCATGACAACCCCTTGGCCTTTCGTCACTTGGGAATTGATGTCATAGGCAAAATCACACCATCAGGCGAGAACGGCCACGAGTTCGTCCTGGTAGCCATGGATTATTTCACCAAGTGGGTTGAAGCAAAGTCCTACAAAATCCTCAATTCAAAGAAAGTTGCCCTCTTCATCAAAGAAAACATCATGTGCGAGATACGGGTTGCCACCGAAATCATCTCGTATAATGGATCCCACTTCGAAGGGGAATGTGAAAAACTGCTGGCGGGATTCCGAATAACCCGTCACAAGTCATCTCCCTACAGGCCCCAAACCCACGGAGCCGTCGGAGCAAAGCAAACAAGACTCTGGAAAATATCATCCGGAAAATGGTCATGTCCAAGGCGTAGATTGGCCCGAGAAGTTACACTGGCACTCTTGGGGCTACGGAACATCGTCGAACGGCAACCGGGGAAACACCGTTTGCCCTCACATACGGAATGGAAGCCGTACTCCCAATCGAGCCGGAAATACCCTCGCTCCGTATACCGCTGGAAAGCCGGATCAACGAGGTCGAATGGCTCCGCAGTCGCCATGACGAATTGGCCCTACTAGACGAACGCCGATTGAAGGCCATGGAACACATCCGGGCCTACCAAGGAAGAATGGCTAGAGCCTTCGACAAGAAAGTAAAGCATCGGAAATCCGAGAAGGGGATCTCGTTTTAAAAGAAAAGCCCCCGGTCCGTATCAACCCCTCGGCAAATGGGAGCCTGTATGGGTCGGGCCATATGTCGTCCGTAAGATCTTCTCCGGAGGAGCTATGCAACTTGCAGACCTCGACGGGAATCCCTTTGTACACCCAGTGAATGGTGACAAGCTGCGCAGATACTACGCGTAAAACAAAAAAAAAAAAAGAAAAGAAGGAAAAGTGCTAAAAGAGTAATACCCAACTAGGTTGAAAACCCGAGAAGGGCGGCCTAGGTAAAAAACAGGGTTGCACCAAAAAAAAAACAAAAAAAAAAAAAAACAAAAAAAACAAAAAAAACAAAAAAAAAAACAAAAAAAAAAAAAAAAAAAACAAACAAAAAAAACAAAAAAAAAGAGTTCACCAGATGAACTACGAAGACCTCGAGCTCCTCAAAATGAGGGGAACGTAGGCAGCCGGAAACGATTCGGTCTAAAACACAAATAAAAGCCATACTTTGGCATCAATACAATTGATCGAGTACCATGAAAGCGTCTCTCAAAAACTCTAAAGCAATTCAAATATTCATTACAAATTAAAAGCTCTTTGATGAGTCTAAGCCCGATTCATTCCTACAACCGGCAACCTCGCTAAAGGAAAACTAAGATACATAATCAAACTAATGTGTCCGCCATGACAAGAAAGGGATACTTGGAAACCTCGAGTCACTCCAAGCCACTCGTACCGGCCTCTCCCTTCTTCTTCCCCCTTCGAGTCTTCTTTTTCTGTACAGGAAAAATGTCGGTGTTCCTCATACCAAGCTCTGGTATAGGGACATGGTCTATCAAACCAGCCTCTGTCGGTGGCCTTAGTAGCCCTAGCGTCATCCCTCATCTCCCGTAACCTAGCCGGTAGCATAGGAGCCCTCCTCTCCTGTCTCTTGACGTAAGCCTCATAATCGGTCACGGCGTCTCCAGCTCCTGTCATGAGGGTTGGCCCTCGCCTCGGCCCTCCTCCTCTCGAGCTTGTCGGGTCCTCCGCACCCACAATGGCCTCACGCCGTCTCGAAAATAGCCACCCGAGTCTCTCCCGCATGCCTCTCATACCAATCCAGGTACCAAGTGGTCGTGAACACCGGTCTCTGACGCTGAGAATGACCCGAGGAGGAAAGGCATCAAACCTCCATGCTCGGGAAAGAAATGGAAACACCGAGGGATCACCCATGGAAACAGGAGCCACCACCCTGGTGGCTATATCATCGAAATCCCTCCAAAGGAACTCCGCTTCCAGGCCAAACTGTCTCGTAACTAAAGCCGGAATATAGAAGCTAGACCGAGAAAGCCCGGAAGCATGACCACGGGAGACCCATCCTGAAGCACTCGCGAGTCTCCACCCGCCAATGAGGCACCGACCATCCGATATCTTCAGCCCGGCGACCCGCCATCCAACGCTCCCACGAGCCCTGATCATCAAAATCTACATCAACACCTCTCCTGGCAAAAGTCCAAGGCCTGATCATATCAGAGGTTTCCCGAAGAACCCCCAAACGCTCCTTCAGCCACAGGGTCAAGAGGAACGGGCTGCCCCCGTGCATATACCGCCGTTCGGTAGCTAATCTGTCGAGAGCATGAAAAGTCTCCCCAAGAATCAAAGGAACGACATCTCTGCCCAGGCGACAGTGAACGACAACATCCAGCAGAGATCGATGACAGATCCCAAAGGAATAGACCATGAACAGGGTGCCAAACATACAAAGTGCAAAGGCATCCCAATAGGCATCATCTACCAAACCTAGGCCCCTAAATCTGTCGGGAAGACCGGAAATATCAAAATGATCGGGACCGCGGATCATACCTTGCGCTTCCTCCGGGGAAAGATGAAGGAGGACGCACAATCTGTCAGCAAAAGAAGCCCCTCCGGGCAAGGGAACCGCTATCTCTTCCACCTCCGGACCTCCAAGCAAGGCCCGAAATTCTTCGACAGTCGGAACAATCTCGTTGAAGGAAAGGCAAAAGACATGCCTTCTAGTATCCCAAAATGATGAAGAAGCTCTCAAGAGGTCGTAGTCCGGAACCAATTCCTTGAGAGACCATAAGCACCTCACCTTGTACCTTTCTTCAAAGAAGAACCTCCTCTCATGCATGATTTCCCGGGACCAATCCTTGAACTTGTTGAAGAATGACATTTGGGACTCTTGGGACAATTTTGATGGAGCTTTTCTAAAGTTTTCCATGGATTTTCTCTCTTTCTCCCCGAAAATGGCTGTTGGGACTGGAGGTTGAAGAGGATATTTGAATTTGAAATAAAGCAAGACCAGGTCTGAACCAAAATTAAAGGACAGTGTCAGATGCAGTCCCCATCCGCGCGGATAGGATTGCTTTCCAAAAAAATCTGCAACAGTCCAAGCTGCTACACCAAAAGAGGAATATTCCGTCCCGGTTGCTCGAAACTTGTGCAAAAACCTCCCCAAACCAGTCCATATACCAAACACCCTTGCAAAAAAAAAAAAAACCAAGGCTCATGCAACACTGCATTCATACTGCATTGCATTCATAAAATAAAATCCTAAATTATTACATTCCAAAAAAAAAGAGTGTGCATAAAAAAAAAAAACAAACAAACATAAATAAAATCCTAAATTATTACATCCAAAAAAAAAAAAATGTGCATAAGCTGTACAAATCTAAATCTCAATCTCAAATCTCAAAAAAAAAAAAAAATCAATCGGAGTCTCCAGCACCCGATGTCTCACCTCGGCCCCTCTTGCGACTCGGGCCCGCCTCCTCAGAGCCCCGAAAATCTCGGGCTCAGAATCGTCCTCGTCTCCAGAAAGAGGCTTGTCAGGACCAACCGGCACGCTCTGATAGGGCAAGCCGAGATCTGCGAAAAAGTCGTATCCGAAGGTGAAGGCGTCGGACTCCTGGACGTACGAAGACGACCCGCCATGTTGCCAAACGTGTCCCTGCCCGTGTGGATCCCCGAGAATGACGTGATCCGAAGGCAGTACCGCGCGGGGATCAAGGAGAGGAGACAGAGGAGTCTCTGAAGATCTCTCTGAACGAATAGGGGAAGCCTCCCGCCTGACAAGCGCCGGCCGTGGTCGCCTCGCTCTAGCTCGAGGAGCCCCGCAAGCGACCATCCTCCCGATGAATCTCTTCCCCGATCACTTGCTTCGTCGCCTTCTCGACGACCACCTCCGAAAACTGCACAAAAGCAAAAGCGTCAAAAAAAAAAGAGGTGATGCTAAAGATGATGAAACAAAAGAAAGAAAAGAAGGGGAAAAGGTGAAGCCATACCTTCATACTCCTGACGAGGCCGGAAAGCTCGTGGAAGCCGCTCGGGCCGAGGGATCCGCACCCTCAATCGGACCCCATCCTGGATATAGGAAAAATCCGTCCGAGGGTACCGCGGGATCCCAAGCCCCTCCCTATCCGTAACCCGAGGCATCCTCGCCTCCTCAAGACGAATGTCGCATACGGCTCAATCGCCACGAAATCCGAGAAGTGCCGGCCGGCTCGGTAATCATCCCAGTCACGGACCGATCGCTCGGAGTGCATCATATCGGCGGGAGGCTCCACCGGTGTCCTCAAAGGCGAATCCACGCCATGCCGGCGCGTCACCCTCTCTCCCGCATAATATGCATCGCAGTCGGACCCCTCAAAATCCTCCGCCGCACAGTCCGTATCTCGCCGCCCTTCAACTGCGCCACCTCAAAGCGATCCTGTGGAAGAATATCATCCCCTCATCTGTCTCGGCCTCCGTCAAAGGAAGGCAATCCGCGTACCTGAGAGTCGTACGCCCCCTGGAGCTTATCTTCTCCCGGGCATGCTTGGACCAAGACTGCATGGCCGGATACGCCCCGACGTACTCCGCCGGCTGCCGCCACATCGTGACGCGGAAAAACTCCAACGCCCATACCTGCGAAAGGTAAAAATCCAATTAATCCAGTGCAAAAGAAAAGTGCGTGCTCAAAAAAAAAAAAAGAGGGAAAGCAAAAAGAGAGCTTATACCTCCAGGGCAAACTCAAAGCAGTACAAGGAGCTCACAGCCTTCCGACTGTACCTATCAAGAGCAAAATAAAGCTCTGCCAGCCCGGCCTCTCCCCACGAGACATCTCCGGCCGTCTCCATGTCCTCCAAGGACCTCAACAAGGCAAAGACTGCCGTCCCCTCAGCATGTCCAAAGAGCGTGCTCGAAAAAGCAAACCACAAGAAGGCCCTAGCAATCGATCGGCGCCTATCCTCTCCTCCCCACCTCCTCGTAACTCGCTATGGTCTCCACGATCTTGCCTTAGACCACGGCATACTCCATCCCCATCCCCTTTTGGGAATAGGGAAAATCCTTAAGAGCTCGCAGACGCATCGCCGTAGCCATCCCGCCACTCAATGCCGCGTCCATTAAAGGACAGCCCGTAATCGCAAAGCATAGTCGGAGGGCGTAACCGTAGCCTCGCCCCCGTAAGAAGTGGAAGGTGTGGGTCGCGCCCCACCAATGCCGCGCCGCAGCAAACATCAAGCCCTTGCTCTTAGGGAACTTGACCAGTCCCCTCAAGCACTCGACAAACTCCCAAAGCCCCGTCTCGACAACGATCTGTCTCGGACTCGGCAAAGCTCCTCGGCCCGCATTCGGAAGCCGGTCCCACAAGTCAATCACGGACTCCACCGATCCTCGAGTCTTCATTTTGTTCAGCTGCTCCGTCACAAAACGGTTTCCGCCCTGCAAAAAAAAAAGGGAGAGAGAAAATGTCAAAGAAAAAAAATTTGCATTTGCATTTACACAAAAAAAAAAAATTCGACAGCATAACAGCATACAATAATCATAGCCCCATTTTTCTCGCACAAGAAGACAGTTTTCAGCAAATCCCAATGCATTCAAAAAAAAAAAAGAAGATGCATTCCTACGGAAGTAAAAACTCCGTCCCATTTTCATAAAATAACATGCATATCATTCATCATCTCAAAAAAAAAAAATTTTGCATACATGCATATCATCCATCTTACATGCAACGGGAGGAAAAATCCGTCTCACTTTTCAAAAAAAATAAATAATATATCCTAAACATACATACATCCCATATTGGCGAAATGCCCATTCTTTCCAAACAAAATGCATGCATCATTCATCAATATCAATATTCAATTTCAAAAAAAAAATCATCATCATCATCAACATGCAATATTCAATTTCAAAAAAAAATAAAAAAAAATCACAATTTTCGAATTTTCACATGCAATTTTCGAATTAAAAAAAAAAATGGCGAAAATGCCAATTCTTTTTCCCAAGCAAAATGCACATTTTGGGTTACTCACATAATCATCAAGATTCAAAGACAATGAACATCAATATTCAATTTCAAAAAAAAAATTCAAAAATCACCCAAAATTCAAATTTCAAACAAGAAATCAACAAAGGGATCAAAGGGTTTCAAAGTATACCGTTCGGAGATTCGAATCCGAAGCCCAATGTTGCCAAGCATCGGGGTAATGCTCCTCCGCAACCGATTGCGAAAGATTGTAATGCCTCCTCATTCGGACGAGCTCCAATCGCCTCTCCGCTACCGGGCCACGTCCTTGGCCTTGAAAAGCGCCTTCCCCGTGTTCCATTGCTCGAAAATCGAAGAAAAACGGAAGATTTTTGAAGCTTCTAAGGCCAACAATGGCGGATTCGCAGTTCTCTCTGTTCTCGTAATTTTGAAAAACCGAATGGGAAAGAGAAAGGGCGTTGGCCCTAATTAATACCCCTGATTTTCGTGTCCTCTCCGCGCGGACAGATTGCAAGGGTCAAAATGACCCTTTTGCCCCTTAAAATTTCGTAACTCGCATTCGGTCCCCCAACTTGACAAAGTCAACCCCCTTTCAAGAAAATCTTCCCCGGCAGTAAAACGTAAGACCGAGTGCCCCGAGAAAGATAACGGATTCCGTATCTTTCATCAAAATCAAATGGCAGTCAAACGTAAGACCGAGTGCCCTGAGAAAGATAACGAGATCCCGTATCTTTCATCAAAATCTTCCCCGGCAGTAAAACGTAAGACCGAGTGCCCCGAGAAAGATAACGAGATCCCGTATCTTTCATCAAAATCTTCCCCTAAGCAAAACGTAAGACCGAGTGCCCCGAGAAAGATAACGAGATCCCGTATCTTTCATCAAAATCTTCCCCGGCAGTAAAACGTAAGACCGAGTGCCCCGAGAAAGATAACGAGATCCCGTATCTTTCATCAAAATCTTCCCTAAGCAGAAACGTAAGACCGAGTGCCCGAGAAAGATAACGAGATCCCGTATCTTTCATCAAAATCTTCCCGGCAAGAAACGTAAGACCGAGTGCCCCGAGAAAGATAACGAGATTCCCGTATCTTTCATCAAAATCAAACGGCCAGTCAAACGTAAGACCGAGTGCCCGAGAAAGATAACGAGATCCACGTATCTTTCATCAAAATTACCCCTATAGCCAAACGTAAGACCGAGTGCCCCGAGAAAGATAACGAGATCCCGTATCTTTCATCAAAATTCCCGGCAGTCAAACGTAAGACCGAGTGCCCCGAGAAAGATAACGAGATCCCGTATCTTTCATCAAAATTACCCCGGCGGTCAAACGTAAGACCGAGTGTCCCGAGAAAGATAAAGAGATCCCGTATCTTTCATCAAAATTACCCCCGGCAGTCAAACGTAAGACCGAGTGCCCCGAGAAAGATAACGAGATCCCGTATCTTTCATCAAAATCATCCAACGGCGGTCAAACGTAAGTCCGATCTCCCTGAGAAAGATAACGAGATCCCGTATCTTTCATCAAAATTACCCCTATAGCTCAAACGTAAGACCGAGTGCCCCGAGAAAGATAACGAGATCCCGTATCTTTCATCAAAATCTCCCTGCTAGCCAAACGTAAGACCGAGTGCCCTGAGAAAGATAACGGATCCCGTATCTTTCATCAAAATTACCCCCGGCAGTAAAACGTAAGACCGATCTCCTCGAGAAAGATAACGAGATCCCGTATCTTTCATCAAAATCTCCCCCGGCAGTCAAACGTAAGACCGAGTGCCCCGAGAAAGATAACGAGATCCCGTATCTTTCATCAAAATTACCCCGGGGCCAAACGTAAGACCGATCTCCTCGAGAAAGATAACGGATCCCGTATCTTTCATCAAAATCTTCCCGGCTAGCCAAACGTAAGACCGAGTGCCCCGAGAAAGATAACGAGATCCCGTATCTTTCATCAAAATCATCCAACGGCACAAACGTAAGTCCGATCTCCCGAGAAAGATAACGAGATCCCGTATCTTTCATCAAAATCATCCAACGGCAGTCAAACGTAAGATCGATTTCCCAGACGAATACGTCTGATTTTCCCCAGCAAAGGCTAACGAAATCCCCAGCAAAGTTAACGGAATCCCAAAAGCCATCGGAATCTCGAGTAGTTCTCGAACTACAAAAGGGCTTGATTCCCACTAGGGATACGTAGGTAGCCTATCATTAGGTCCAGCCCCTCGACCAAAACGGTCACCCTATCCTTCGGCAGCAGACAAAGTCCACCGAAAGGCCATTTCAAATTAAGGTCCGAGGCGCCTAAAAAGCCATCATCATCAAGGTTCGAGGCACCTAAAACGCCATCATCAGGGTCCGAGGCACCTAAAAACGCCATCTCTAAGGTTTGAGGCACCTAAGACGCTATCACTAGGAAAGCGATAAATCGCAGTCATCCCCAGCAGAGACCGAAAATGGTCATTCCTATCCCCAGCAGAGCGGATAGCCATCAAACCGAAAATGGTCATCTCTTATCCCCAGCAGAGTTTCTTTCCAAAGAAACGACCGTAGAACTCGCTCATCGGGTTCGAGGCACCTAAAACGCCATCATCTCCTGGTCAAAGACCCGAACTACGATCGGCTTGATTCCCACCCGGGATACGTAGGTAGCCTATCGCTAGGTTCAGCCACCCGATCACTCGATCATCCTGCCAAATATGGAGCCTTACTCTTATCGACGACCCCGCTTCCTTCGAAAGCGCCGTCGCCGAGGGGCTACTGTAAGTGCTCCAATTTGAGCTTGTTAGAATTTTCGTTAGAAAATTAACGAAAGTTATAACATTTCTAACAATTCCTAACAATCCTAACTTTTCTAACAAAGTGAGGGTAAAATGGGCATTGTTATTTAAGGTTAAACCTCAAAAAGAATCTCAAAAAGCAAAACAAAAGAAGAAAACCAAATATAGCAATGGATGGAAACAAAAAACTGGCTGTTAATTTGAATTTTGAAAAGAAATATTCTTCTTGTCCAAAGCTGGAGCTGCATTTAATGAACAGTGCACGCCAAGCAGTCCCATCCGCGCGGACATCTTTGTAATTTTCAGAGGGCTATAAATTGAGCCCTCCAGTCACAAAAATGAGGAAAAACACATTTTGCACCGAACCTCTGGCGAAATATAGAGAGAAAACAGTGAGAATTCACTTGAATTGTCACCATTTTCTCTCCAATCTTTCCCAACTCATACTCATCCACTCACTCTCATATTAAAGCCCCAAACACTCATACACTCAAGCCAAACACTCAAGAACACAAGGAAGATTGGTAAACCCTCCTCTTCCTAACCCTAAATCTCATCCATGCATGCATCTTCAAACTGCAAAATGTAGTTCTTTCATCTTCTTGCTCTAGATCTAAGAAGATCACCATGGAAGACCATCTCCATGGATGATCTTCTACAAAGATCAAAATTATTTTCAAGTTTTCTTACTTTCTCACAAAGAAAACTCATTTTCAAAACCCTAAAAACCATTTTCAAGCATAAAATCTCATTTTCAAAGGATAAAAATCCCCTTCCCAAGCAAATGAAATGCTTAGTCCTAATGTACCCCAAGGATGGTTTGGTATAGTTGATTCACCACTAAAATGTCTAGTGATCACTAACCAAAACCTAGGGAAATGGGGACAAGCATGGATGCAAAACCCCCTTTAAAATCACATTTTCTTTCTTGAGAAGTTGCTGTCCAGTAGCAATTTTCCCAGACCTCAGTCCATTATCTTAATTTTTGGACACAGATGAACTTGGAATTTGGTGTTAACTACAAAATACTTTTTGTAGCCAACATCCAGAGCTTTCCATAAATATTTTTACTTTATTTTTTGGGTGAGTAAAACTCCTCTTTTCAAATTTTCTTTCAGAGGCTAGTTCATCAGCTTCTGGGAATCCAGATCTCATATCTGAGGTTTCCAGAAGGTTTTGACCCCTCAAATCTTCTCCAAAATGGAAAATTCCTTCGCACAAACTTTATTTAAGGTGTCTAGAACAACTTTCATTCTCTGAGTTTATCCAGATTATGAAGTTTTAAGACCCTTGAATCCATTTCAAAATCAAAGGTCCACTGCCTTTTTCCTTCTGGCAGAAATGGCCCTCAACTTCAAAAGGTCTTTTGAGTACCAAATCTCAATCCAAAAATCTTCCAAAAAATCATGGGATCAGTTTAAAGTCTTAAAAAGATATCCCAATTTTTACTTTTCTGAGTTTCAACTTATTTTGGCCAAAACACACACACACACACACACACAAATGATTTTCAGCTTGGAAGACTCGTTTTACGAGGCGCGTCGGGTGCACACTAACGTCCTTCCCGACGCGTAACATGACCTCCGAACCTAAATCTATGATCTCGGGCTTTTTGCAAAGTTTTGGCCCTCAAAATTAAAATGGCGTGGCGACTCCGTTTTCGTTGATTTTTTCTTTTAAACAAAAAATGGGAAAATTTTCGGATACACATCATCACAATTTGGGATTATGATCCCGTCCTCATCTTATGACTTGTGATCATCGCATTTTAACCTCGGGACCCTCGGGACTTGCGTGATCGAGAGAATGACTCTCTTTTGGTCAAAGATGAGGTTCTTTAGAAAAGGAGGGTCCTTAGCCCATCAATCCTACGCTTTAAGACGGTCGAGCTCATATAGATGCTTCATACTCTTTCTTAAGCGATAATCGGAGATATAGGGTTCAAGGTTGTCTCTTTCTAAAGAAATCATGGAACCTTTAATGGAAGGAACGATGTAAAGATATGATCTTTTACACCGGTCCGTTCCAAGGTTACTAATGGGGACATGGGGGAATGCATGATAAAAATGATACTTTTAGTGAAAAGATGGCATTTTAGAGTGTAAAGAATGTCTTTTGGTTGCAAGGGATGCCTTTTGTGCAAAGAAAAGATTTTTATGTAAAGAATGCATTTTTATGTTGGGAAAATAGCATTTAATGCACAAATGATTCATGAAAATGGCAAAGAATGATTTTTTAATGCAAAGTATGCATTTTGAGTATGAAAATGAGTTTTTGAATGCAAAAGATGCATCTTTAATGTGAAAAGGGGGTTTTTGAGTGCAAAGGATGCACCATTAAAGCAAAGATGTCATTTTGGTGAAAAAGATATCCTTTTGATGCAAATGATGTTGCTACTGTATGCAAATGTTTTAGTTTTAAATGCGGTATTGATGCATTAAAGAAGGCAAACATCGGACATTACCGAAAGGATGAGGAATTCCGCAAACCGGCTACTTATGTCGCGTGACATAGGCCGCCTATGTCGCGTGACATAACTAGCCACTTTGCAGAGCTTCAAAGAATCGAGATTCTACAGAGGTAACAAGGCTTTAAAATAGCCAAGTTACTTCACCAATAGGTCTCAGGGAGCTAGTATTTCAGTGATGAACATTTCAAGAAGGTGTGGATATGAGGAATCCACATTCATCTCGAGTGTTCATGCAAAAACAATGTTAAGCCGGAGCCTTTACATGAAATGTGATGAAATCAGATGTAGATCTATGAAATATGAAGCTAAAGCATGTAACTTTAATCAGAATATCACATTATCAACACATGTAGCATATAGATCTTATGTATAATGAAGATAGGAAGGGTAGAAAATCGTTACCCTTGAAGACCACGACTCCCTATATCAAGTTAGATATAGGGGCCTTCGAAACAGCAACCTCCGGGGACTGAGTTCAAGCCTTGGCTCCGTGGGAATCCTTGATTCTTGGTGTGTGTAAAAAGTGTGTGTGTGGGAAGTGTGTGTGGGATTGATTTGGGAGGATTAGTGTTATTTGGGGGGTATGTGAGGAGAGAGGAGGCTTCTGGGCGTATTCCCTATAGAGGGGGACTGAGGGGTGGAAGAGGTGTGTCTAAAATGAGAGGTGAAGGCCTCTATTTATAGGCTGCCTGCATGGGCTTGTTATGTCGCACGACATGATAAGCCATAACCGTTTTCCTTCTAGAAACATGCAAGGTGGCATGGTTCTAGAACTCTCTCTGGCTGGTTATGTCGCACGACATAAGTAGCCACATGCAGTTCCTTCTAGAAACATGCAAGGTGGCAGGTTTCTAGAAGGTTTCATGGCCTATTATGTCGCACGACATAAGTAGCCACATCTGGATCCTTCTAGAAACATGCAAGGTGGCAGTCTTCTAGAAGGGAATTCCTCATGAAATAAAAACGTGTTTCTTTGGCTCCAAGCAGTCTCTTATCCCCTTAGGTGATTTGAAACAGTTCCGGAATTGTTCCGGAACTCTAGGAAAGTCCGGGGAATTACCGGAAAACTTGCCGGAATTGTCGGGAAACTTAACCGGAAGGCATGAGCCAGATTTGGGTACTTACAGAAGCCCCTCGGCAACGTCACTTGCAGGGCGAGTGGGGTTGTCGATAGAAAAGGATCCAATCTGGCGAATGTCGAGACGGATTGGGTGACCAAGTTGGTCGAGTGGCTGGACCTTTTATAAAAGGCTACCTACGTATCCCGAGTGGGGAATCAAGCCATAATCGTAGTTCGGAAAAGATCCACAGGGGAATGGGGTGTCATATGTGACGAATTGGCTGAACCTACAGGAGGCTACCTACGTATCCCGAAGGAATCAAGCCAGGTCGTAGTTCGAGCTTTGACTAGATCGAAACGTTATTCCTTCAACTTGGAATAACGGAGATCGAAAAAGAGAGCGAAATGTCATTCTTCCACCTTGGAATGACGGAGATCGCGAGAGAGATCGAAATGTTATTCTTCTACCTTGGAATAACGGAGATCGAAAGATAGAGCGAAATGTCATTCTTCCACCTTGGAATGACGGAGATCGCGAGAGAGGTCGAAATGTCATTCTTCCACCTTGGAATGACGGAGATCGAAAGATAGAGCGAAATGTCATTCTTCCACCTTGGAATGACGGAGATCGCGAGAGAGATCGAAATGTCATTCTTCCACCTTGGAATGACGGAGATCGAAAGAGAGAGCGAAATGTCATTCTTCCACCTTGGAATGACGGAGATCGCGAGAGAGATCGAAATTTTGTAAAGAAGTAAGAAGGACTCGATGATTTTTGTAAAGAAAGTGGGATGTACCCGATAATTTTTTGTAAAAGAAATGGGACGTACCCGAATCATTTGAAAATAGAATTGAAAATGCCAATGGCAAACAAAATGAGCCACAGGGGTAAATTTGTAAAATAGGCTACAGGGCATTACGTCACTATAGGGGTAACTAAAGTTTGTAAAAACTTGAGCGTACTTCTCAATCTCTTTCGAATAAGAGATATGGGTATCTAAAGTTTGGAAAACTTGAGCATACTTCTCAATCTCTTTCGAATCAGAGATATGGGTATCTAAAGTTTGGAAAACTTGAGCGTACTTCTCAATCTCTTTCGAATCAGAGATATGGGTATCTAAAGTTTGGAAAACTTGAGCATACTTCTCAATCTCTTTCGAATCAGAGATATGGGTATCTAAAGTTTGGAAAACTTTAACATACTTCTCAATCTCTTTCGAATCAGAGATATGGGTATCTAAAGTTTGGAAAACTTGAGCATACTTCTCAATCTCTTTCGAATCAGAGATATGGGTATCTAAAGTTTGGAAAACTTGAGCATACTTCTCAATCTCTTTCGAATCAGAGATATGGGTATCTAAAGTTTGGAAAACTTGAGCATACTTCTCAATCTCTTTCGAATCAGAGATATGGGTATCTGAAGTTTGGAAAACTTGAGCATACTTCTCAATCTCTTTCGAATCAGAGATATGGGTATCTAAAGTTTGGAAAACTTGAACATACTTCTCAATCTCTTTCGAATCAGAGATATGGGTATCTAAAGTTTGGAAAACTTGAGCATACTTCTCAATCTCTTTCGAATCAGAGATATGGGTATCTGAAGTTTGGAAAACTTGAGCATACTTCACTATTCGTGATAGAGGTAGCTAAAGTTTGGAAAACTTGAGCATACTTCTCAATCTCTTTCGAATCAGAGATATGGGTAGCTAAAGTTTGGAAAACTTGAGCATACTTCTCAATCTCTTTCGAATCAGAGATATGGGTATCTAAAGTTTGGAAAACTTGAGCATACTTCTCAATCTCTTTCGAATCAGAGATATGGGTATCTAAAGTTTGGAAAACTTGAGCATACTTCTCAATCTCTTTCGAATCAGAGATATGGGTATCTAAAGTTTGGAAAAACTTGAGCGTACTTCTCAATCTCTTTCGAATCAGAGATATGGGTAGCTAAAGTTTGGATTTTGACAATCCGGAAACTGTCGCCTGGCGTTATCTCATTATAAAGGGAATAACGGAGGCGCTTTTTTGGGAGAAAATGTTATCATTAGCAATTGGCACGTTACTTGAGCTTAGGGGTGATTTTTTTTTCTTGGAAACATGGTAGGGACTGGGTCTGGATGTACATATGGAATGTGTTTGAAAATTGTTTAAGACGGGTTTCAAGCAGGTGGGGTCGTATCCCTTGGGTGCGGACTGAACTGCTGTTGTTGCTGAGATGTTGTCAACGTGGACTAGAATTCCTTCTTGGGCTGAGACTGGGTTTAAACCTCGGGTCTTGATTAAGGTCCTTTTCTTAAACTCTAGCGCTTGAAGCTGATGCCGATGTGCTTTTATAACCAAAGCGTATGTTGAAGTGACCAAACCTCTCTTCTAGGGATGGATGTGACTTTTCGGAGCCCCGGTCTGAGGAAAAACTTTCTGCAAAGCCCCATGTCTTACTAAAGCAAGGAAAGATCCTTTCATTTGGCAAAGCCCCGGTTGAATGAACTGAGTAGGCGAAGTGACCTAAAGAAGCCCCAGTTTAAAGGAATGACTTGGCAAAGACCCAACTTTGAAGAGTTCCAAGGCAGCCCTAATGCGAATTGTAGCAGAAGAGGGAAAACCTATCCCTTTTTTTTTTTTTTTTTTTTTTTTTTTTAGTCAATCAGTCAACCTTAAGAAGATGTGAAAGAAAAGATTTTAGAAATGTATACATGCAGGGGCATATTTTTTCGAAAGGCGGGAATAAATCCCGATTTTGTGTTATTTTGATGGCCTTATTCGATGTAGGCACAAAAGCTCGCTTTGGGTCTGACTCTTTTGAGAGAGTATAAGCGTAGAAAGGGTGGTAAAAGTGTATGGAAGCCCCGCCGACGTAAAATCAGTGTTTAGCACTATTTTTCCTAAGATGTAGAAAAGGAAGACTTGTCAAGACATCTGAAAACTTGTTTTATTTACAATGATCACAAGATTGCTTAAAACCCTTTGTTAATGTCCGGGTTATTCAACCACTAATATCGATATGAAAAAAAAAACATTCTTATTAATCATGAGGAGAAAGTCAACCAATGTCGTGGATCAAGGTTGGCTGGTGTGAAAGAAAAGTTTGTGTATAGGGAGGTCATTGATGAGATCGGGTTTTCTGGAATCTGACTGTGTCTTATGGGAGAGGTCATTTGATGAGACCGGGTTTTCAGGAATTTGGATATGATTATGACCGGACCATTGCTGGTTGCCTACGTTCCCCTCGTTGTGAGGAGCTCAGGTCGCCGTAGTTCGGCCTTGGCCGGACTGTGTTTGGGGAAATGGGATTTGTGGTTCCTTTTGGCGAAAAGGCTCGGATGAAAAGATTGGATGGTGAGGCTTGGGCCTCGGGATGATTCCTTGACCAAGTCATTTTTGGACGGCTGCTTCAATTGCTTCCTCTTTCACTTGGGGAGAAAGGATCTACAGGCTTATGAAATGCTTCTGACTTTGCTTCGACCGCCCGATCGACAACTTTCATTCTCTGAGCTTTGATCTTGCCTTTCCGTCAAGCTTTTTAATGGGCAGTGCTGGGTCCTTGGCCTCATTTTCTTTTATTTTCTATGTGCAACCCTGTTTTTTGCCTAGACTGCCCTTTTTAGGGATTTTCAGTCTAGCTGGGCATTACTCTTTTTGCACTAAGATTTTTTCTTTTTTTTTTTATGTGCAACCCCGTTTTTGCCTAGACCGCCCTTTTTTGGGATTTTCAAATTTAGCCGGGTATTACTCTTTTTGCACCGCATTTTTTTTTTGAAGCACCCGAGGGCCAAGGCGAGCCCCTGCTTTCATTTCTCTTGACATCTTTGAGGTCGAAGACAGGCTCCTAGATTGTTGTCGACACGGGGTCAATCTTTCGAAGCTGAGTGGCCTTTTGTTGTCCTTTGAAAATGCCGCCGTCGTTGACTTGGTCAAGGTGAAGGTGGGGCATGATTGGGAACGTGTATGGTTTAATGAAGGCCTTTTTTTGAAGTAAGGAAAGTGTATGGGGAAGGCATTAGTTGACTTTCTCACACTGATTTAATCGGAACGTGAATTATTTCGAGAGATTATTCGTTGAGCAATGCAAATGATCATATAAAATAAAACCATTTCATTAAATGTAATGTAGGTGTGCAAATAATGTCTTAAGTCTAGCAAGAAAAGAAGAAGACTCTTAAATAGAAAATTAAAGATTGATTACAATGTCCGTAGAGGACTTGATTGAAAGAGGAAAGTACTAGAGCCTACGAAGGTTGACTGAGAGACTATTTTTTTTTTTTTTTCTAATCTTGCTTAAGGATAGGTAGACCCTAGTCTAGCTACTCTTCGCTGTTGGACTACATTTCTACCCGTCAGCATTGGAAGTAAATTCTTGATGCTCTTTGATCCGAACCTTGGTCATTGACTTGGTCACCATTCTGAACAGAGTCTGTCGGTTTTGGTCCATTGGGGCGCTCAAGCTTGCCTGCTTCGATTAACCCTTGGACTGCTCTCTTCAAGGCTATACAGTTGTCGGTTGTGTGGCCATAATGACTATGGAAGGTGCAATGCTCATTCATGTCGAGGAGTGTATTTGAGCTCTTTGGATGGTAGTCTCTAAGGGGCTCCAGGAGGCCTAGCTTTACTAAAGCCTTGAAGATTAAGCCCATGGGTATCCCAAAATCATCAAAATGTTCTCGTTGTCTCGGAGGACCACTATTTATTGGTACCTACTTGATGTCGTCCATTGTACACAATGCCTTCTTTCCTTTACCGATGTTGCAAAGGTGTTGGAAGGGTAAGGTCTATAGCGGCGAGACATTTTCAAACCGTAAGTGCTTCCCCGTGCACGAACCCTTTTTATGTAATCATCATTGTAAGCGTCAAGATTCGACTCAGTGTCGATGCGCGAGATTGGTAGGGTGAGATGGCTTGAGTCGAGCGATTGTCGACACTTTTGCTGCTAGGCTCTTCCTGTATTTTCTTAATTGGCTCTACCAATATTCCTTCGAACGAGTCAATAGGAGCATTAGGACCACACGACCCCGCCACAAGATTGGCATCAGCAAATGAAACCACGTAGGAAGTACCTTGGTGGGAGAGATGACACCGAGCATTCAAAGCGTGACCGTGACCGTAACCTTCCTTGTAAATCAAACTTGAAGCATAAGAATACGAACCAAAGGATTGGGAGTGGTGAGACTCATAAGGGGCCTCATAGGGTCTGACAGCTATCGAAGATGGGGATATATGGCTCGTAATAGTTGAATACCAGGAATACCGAGCGCCGATCCAAATGATCGCCGAAGACATGAGGTTCGAGGCACCATAAAAGTAGGACCGAACGTGTCTTGACCACACCGAGGACGTGACTGGAAGAACAATGTGTATACTGTACTTGGTGAGCGTAAGCAACTTGCGTAATGTACTGAGTGCGTAATTGGATGAGGAGCATTTGACCTTGTCTCGACTTCCTAACTCGGAGGAGAGGGGTAGAGCTTGGAGCCCGAGGAGCGAACCGATCCAAATTGGTTTGCGGGGTCATGTCAAACCTGTCGGGCTTGGGAAGCCGCAACCGACCCATTCCAAGATGATGACCTAAACCTCGACCGGGCCGTGAAGCGGTAAACCGACCCATTCCAAGATGATGACCTGAACTCCGACTGGGCCGAGAAATCGGGTAGCCGTAGCATTTGCTCTGTTGGTGGTGAACAAAGCTGGGTCTTATCTGAGGAGGTGAGGGCATCGGGACCCTGATGGCTTGGGACATTGGAAAGGACTGCAAAGGGGTAGTCCTTGGCAAGGGATCATATGTGGATGGAGGAGGGTATTGGTTATAGGATAGAGGAGCCGAAATTGCCGCATCTCGGAGTTTCATCTTCTACCAGGGAATCATCAAGCTTCACCACTATCTCAACTCTATGGCTACGGAGCGCATCAATGATCATGGCTTGTTGTTCCTCATGGACCTTATGACTCTTTTTCGTGGCTAAGGCTAGCTCTTCTTCCCTAGTCATCCGATTACTCATCCCACCGCCGTTTTCACCAAATCGGCCATTCTCGACTCTCTGAACTGACAAAACTGAGGATTCTGGCGAACTGTCTGAGAATTTTGCGCTAACAAGTTGCTGACCCGGGTATTCCGTCCACTTTCTTTCTCGCTGCGGGAAAGGGATAGGCAAGGTTTAGACTAGGGGGTAGGCAAGATTTAGACTCGGGGTAAGCAAGGTTTAGACTCAGAGATGGGTGAGGTTTAGACTCGAAGGTGGATAAGGTTTAGACTCGGGGTAAGCAAGGTTTAGACTCGGAGATGGGTGAGGTTTAGACTCGAAGGTGGATAAGGTTTAGACTCGGGGTAAGCAAGATTTAGACTCGGAGATGGGTGAGGTTTGGACTCGGGGGCAAGTGTTTAGGCTGAAAGCTCAAGTAACATGCACTTATCGCTTTGCTTAAAACACATTTTCTCCTAATCCTAATTGATCGGAAAAGATGAGACCTTGAAAAGACAAGATCGAAAATCGGAGATCGGACCGAAAAGGTCTCGATTAGGGATTTGACCATGAAAGGTCGGGATGGAAAATCGGAGATCGGACCGAGGGGGTATCAGTTAGGGATTTGACCATGAAAGGTCGGGATAGGAAATCGGACCGAGGAGGTCTCGATTAGGGATTTCAGAGACAGGACCATGCAATTATGATTACATTAATTGTTCAAGTTTAATTAAAACAATGTCTTTTATTTATTTCTATTTGGTTGGAAAAGGGGATTTGCCCTTCTTTTTCGCAACTACTCTAGATCCTGGATCAGTGGGTTCCGTCACTACGTCTATAAGCCTCTCGTATTCCACCTGTATTTCGACCTCCCAGGGTGGATGCCCGGCGAGAGTCCCATAGGGCACGCGGATCCCACCGACCGAGAGTAAAGAACGCTCCTATCGGGTCTAGCGGGTCATAGGACCTTTCAACGCACGAGCGATGCGGATTATAGTCAAGGCATACCGGAAAGTCTCGTCTCTCGCCTTGAAAGAATTTCGCCGAAATTTCGCCTGAGCGAATGACGTTTGACTTTCGATAATGTCCGAGAGAATAATAGGCATGGGTCGGGCGGCAAATCCGGATGACACAAAGGTCACATTGAACTTCGTTGCATACACGGTGCGTGAGTTCGAAATCGAAGTCAATGCCGGTCAAGATCTTGCCAATTTTTCCTTGTCGGAATTTTGGCGAGCTTCGCTTGAGCGAAAGATCTTTGATTTTTTGGCAAAGACTCGGTCTTGACTCTTACGCATTCCGTGCGGGTCAAGGTCAATAGTCAATGTCAGAGTCAAGATCCCACCGATTTTTCCTTGTCGGAATTTCGGCAGAATTTCGCTTGAGCGAAAATCTTGGCTTCCGTTATGAGCTAAGGCTTGACCTTTACGTGGGTATGCAACTGGGCTATATGACACGGACTAGACCAAAAACCAACCAAAAGTCACGGTTTTTTGAAACGTGTGACACACCGTGCATTGGTCGACACCGGCCGCCATGGGGAGGTTGGGATGATTCCGTGCGCGCCCGGGAGCATCGTAAGGCCGTCCGTGATCGCACTGAACCACCCTCGGGTTTGAAGGACGTGCGTGCAAAGTGTACAGGATATATCAGGTGCGCGTAGTGTGCGGTCTCCTAAAAATGTTCCTTTTTGAGTTAAAACAGAGATTTTCATAAATGTGTTTTAAAGGAATGATTTTCGGGACGGGGGAAAATGCAACACATAAGCACGTAAATTTTCTGGGAGCCCCACTCAGTCATGGAGCTGAGTAGCCCCAAGCTGCTAGGACTGCCAGATTAACCATGATTTTTCCTGGTGGAATTGCCACTGAGGTCGCCCGGTCAGAATCCAAGGAGGATTGAGCCGTACGACTGCATGGATCAATTTTCCAAGTTCCACTCCTTTTGCTATTTTTTTTTTATTGTTTCCCGTTTCAAAGTATGCACAAATTCCAAGATGCAAATGATGCAATGCATGGTAAAGAAAGCAAGCACGATTAATGAAATCGGCGATGGGAGTCTAACCCGCTCAAAGGGAAAGCTTTCTTTTATTTTTTTTTCAAAATTGTTTTTTTCGAAAAGGAATACTGGTACGTGGATTGTTAAACCACCGGTTATCCCAACTCCCACGTCAGGGAGTGTACAGGAAGGGTAAGTGGTTTCCACCTATATACCGAGTATCGATTTTTTTTTGTTTTGAAAATAAAAGCTTTTCTCCTTTGGGGTTTCCCCAGCGGAGTCGCCAAACTGTGAATGTGGTGCCCAAATTTTGTTGGATTCACGCGAGTTTGAAGACATCCGGTTTAATTTGAAAAACGGAGTCGCCACGCCATTTTGATTACCTCAAAACTTTGAAAAAAGGTTTTACTTGGGTTCTGAGGTTAAGTTACCCCTTGGGAAGAACGTTTGGCGTTCACCCAAAGCAGTGCCTTGCCGGAGCAAGTCTCCCAAGATTTCGCAATCGTGCTTGCTTGCGTGCTTTCTTGTGTGCGTGTGTTTGAAAATAAGGAGGGAATGTCCCAAGTTGTCTTCTTCTGGACGCACAAACCATTTGTTGGTTGTCGCCGATTCCTTGGAATTTTATGTATTTGGGATTATGATCCCGTCCTCATCTTATGACTTCGTGATCATCGCATTTTAACCTCGACCCTCGGGACTTGCGTGATCGAGAGAATGACTCTCTTTTGGTCAAAGATGAGGTTCTTTAGAAAAGGAGGGTCCTTAGCCCATCAATCCTACGCTTTAAGACGGTCGAGCTCATATAGATGCTTCATACTCTTTCTTAAGCGATAATCGGAGATATAGGGTTCAAGGTTGTCTCTTTCTAAAGAAATCATGGAACCTTTAATGGAAGGAACGATGTAAAGATATGATCTTTTACACCGGTCCGTTCCAAGATTACTAATGGGGACATGGGGGAATGCATGATAAAAATGATACTTTTAGTGAAAAGATGGCATTTTAGAGTGTAAAGAATGTCTTTTGGTTGCAAGGGATGCCTTTTGTGCAAAGAAAAGATTTTTATGTAAAGAATGCATTTTTATGTTGGGAAAATAGCATTTAATGCACAAATGATTCATTAAAATGGCAAAGAATGATTTTTTAATGCAAAGTATGCATTTTGAGTATGAAAATGAGTTTTTGAATGCAAAAGATGCATCTTTAATGTGAAAAGGGGGTTTTTGAGTGCAAAGGATGCACCATTAAAGCAAAGATGTCATTTTGGTGAAAAAGATATCCTTTT